>SNQJ01S0073913.1:27492-46533 GCA_010110895.2 Picea sitchensis | reverse complement strand
AGGAGGAGAATCCATCTATTAACCCAGAAAAATAATTTTAGTAAATTTTGTAGTCAAATCAAAAGAATATGATTGGTGGTAATAAAGGGTAGAAGAAAATTTATGAATTCTTTTCCAAATTGTGTATGTATTTATTTTCATCCAACAGAAATTGTGTGCATGCACATTTTATGCATAATTAGAGGTTAAGAGAATCATTTTTGTTTCTATATGAGAACCACAACAATAGAATATGACCAAGGGTCCTATAGTCATGAGAAGGAATTCATAGGTATGCATGTCTGCATGGGGAATGTTGATATTGAATCAAATGGAAGAAGAAACGAGAAGGAGCCTGTAACTATGAGAATCATGCATAGAGAAGTGCATAGCTATAGAGTTGTTAATTAAAATATTATGAAGGCTTATGGAGAGATACTTCAGAGCTTGAACATGTTGCAGAAGCAAGTCAAAAAGGACTCTAGTACAAATCTAGAAGCTAGTGCTAGACAAGTGACAACATACAAATCCCATAGCATAAGGGATGGGCATGGGAATGATAGGTGGTAAAGGAGTAGGAGTAGGTTCCATAATTCCCTAGAGTAATCCACTAGGAGAGATCATTCTAGTTCAATGCCTGCGAACAACCCAAGTGTGTCCCCTCTTAGGAGGCAGAGGAGAAGGCATGAGGGAGACATCTTGCAAGGTGAACTCGGAAAGATCAAGACACCAAATTTCAATGGTGAGCATAGGAAGGGAGAAGAGGTCGAGGGTTGGATGTTGGAAACAAAGAAATATTTCCAGCTACATGATTACCCCTCTAGGGTAGAAAAAATAATTGCAACCTACCACTTGTAGGGAAAGGCAACCATGTTGTGGGATCAAATTAAGCAAGCCAATCATCTTGATGAGAAGAGGGTCTCATGGAGGAAGTTCAAAGGATATTTCCAAGGGAAATATTTTTCTGATCATTACTATGAGAGGAAGATGAAATATTTCTTTGAACTCAAGTTGGAAAGCATGACAATGGATGAGTATGAAAAGAGGTTCTTTGAATTGTTGAAGTATGTGGACGTCATAAAAGAAGAGAAACTCAAAATCCAAAGGTTTCTTAGTGGGTTATCCTCCTTCTATAGTGACAAGATATAATGTGATGACCCCTTGACTTTAGAGGAATCCATAAGGAGAGAAAAAATCTCTATGAGAAAAACAGAGGGAGGCCAGTCTTTCAAAATACTTAGAATGACAAGATGAAAGGAAAGAGGGACAAAAGGAAGGAAGGTTTTAAGCCACCCTTTTTCAAGAATAACTCTCTATTAAATCARCAAGGCMAGTCAACCCATAATGAACAAAAGACAACATATTATTTTGGGAAAATTCCAAGCCAACAGCATGTACAATGTTGGGGATGTTAGGGGAATCACTTGTATAGGGACTTCCCTAACAAAGGAGAAAAAAGGAGGACTGACCACAACATTCAGGGGGCTGAAATAAGGAATATATGGGAAGAAGCATGCCAAGGATTTATGCAGCCTTGGACAAAAACAAAGCAGAGTATCAATCCCCCATGAATGGAATCAACACAAAGGTAGATGTGAAAATTATACCTTTGGGTTCCTATGACTGTCTAATGTGCATGGATTGGTTGGAAAAACACCATGTTGTTCTAGATTGTTACAACAAGAAAATAACTTGTCTTGATGATAAAGGGAAGAAAGGAAAGATTCAAGGCATTCTGAGAGTTATAGTTGTTAGATAAATTGTAGGCATGCAACCAAAAAAGAGTTTCAAGAAAGGATGTCAATTTTTTGTAGCCCACATGGAAGAGGAAGTTCGTGATAAGGTGGAAATTATTGAATACCAGCCAGTCTTAAGATATTTTGAGGATGTTTTTGAGGAAATCCTAGGATTTCTCCCAAAGAGGGGCATTGACTTCTCCATTGATTTGGTACCAGGATCTTCCCCGATGTCCAAGCACCTTACAGAATGGGCACACCATAATTGAAAGAGTTACATAGGTAGCTAGAAGAACTTTTGAAGAATAGGTATATACGCCCAAGTTTGTCACCTTGGGGAGCCCTAGTTATTTTTGGGAAGAAGAAATATGGAACCTTAAGGTTGTGTATTGATTTCAGACAGATGAATAAGGTCAATATATATAATATCCCTTATCAAGGATTGATGATTTATTTAATTAGATAAAAGGTGCAAGAATATTTTCCAAGATTGACTTGAGATTAGGCTATCATCAAGTTGGGATAAAAGAAGAAGATATTAGAAATACAACGTTAAGAACAAGGTATGGGCATTGTGAATTCACGGTAGTGACATTTGGACTATCATATGCCCCAGTTGTTTTTATGTGTCCAATGAATGGAGTGTTCAGGCAGTACCTATACAAGTTTGTAATTGTTTTTTTAGATGATATTATCATCTACTCTAAGTTCAAAGAGGAGCATGAGGAGCATCTTAAAATGGTGCTAAGGGTTTTAAGGGAGAATAAATTGTATTCCAAGTTAAGTAAGTGCATCTTTTATCGAAAGAAGATTAACTGCTTGGGGCATATAATTTCAGTGGATGGGATAGCAGTCGATTCCGAGAAGACAGAGTCCATTAGAGGATGGTCAACACCAAGAAATGTGATAGAGGTCAGATAATTTATGGGTGTTTCTAATTCTTGTTGAAGATTCATAAAAGGGTTTTCAAATATTGCAAGCCCAATCACTTCTTTGCAAAATAAGGGAGTGAAGTTTGAATGGACACCAAAATGTGAAGAGAGTTTCCAGCAGTTGAAAAAAAATTGACAAGTGTCTCCATATTAAATATTGTAGATCTAGATTAAGATTGTGTAGTGTGCACAGATGCATGCAAGGAAGGGCTCGACAGAGTCCTCAGTCAAAAATATCATATGGTATGTTATGAGTCTCGAAAATTAAAAGAGCATGAAATAAATTATGCTACTCATGATCTAGAATTAGCAGTAATTGTACATGCATTAAAAATGTGGAAAAATTACTTCATGGGGAGGAGATTTGAGCTAAGAACAAACCATTTTGTTATGAAACATTTATTTGGATAGCCAACATTAAATGTTAGGAAAAATAGGTGGCTAGAAGTTCTTAGTGAGTATGAATTTGAAATTAAGCATATCAAAGGCAAAGAAAATCAAGTGGTTGATGTAGTATTCCAGATACAAAATAGTATGCAGAACAAAAATATTTTAGCTAGAAATGGTAGAGAAGCAATGATATAATCAGGACAATACCAGAATAACACCAGAAAGAGCACTTTGATTACTGATAGAAATGTTCACTTGCCTCTTCGAGAGGGAAACCTCTAGCAGAGCAGAGATCTATTACAATAATATCCAAGACAAGATTTGTCATACCCTCTACTTCTATTTATACTCTATCTATCCAAAAGAACAATCTAGAGGAAGATCCTTCTAGAAGCGGAAGATTCTATTAGGTCTTCTTACATTTGACTTATTCTTCCTTATTTCTAGGCCTTATTAATATTGGCCTTTATTACATGGAATTATATTATTCTACCTACATGAGGGGTTAGGGAGGTCAGGTCCCTAACATGCCCTCACCCTTGAAGAACAACCTTGTCCTCAAGGCTTCATATGAGGGAATTGGTGTAGAATGGTGGTCGGCTCCCAGGTGGCTTATTCTAGAGGTGTATCTTTCCATTGGACTAACATTTCTTGGATGGTGTGTTGACGGAGATGATGCTCTCTCTAGGCCAATATTGCTTGTGGCTGCAACCATATGGAACCTTATTCATCCAACTTAGGGAGACTAGTTTGATTTTGTCACTTAGCTCCAATCGACTTCTTTAAGCAGGAAACACGAAAAACAGGATGGATCTTTGACTGAATAGGTAGAGATAACTGATAGGCCACTGATCCCACATGCTTGAGCACTGTATAAGGACCATAAAATTTGGGTGCAATTTTCTAACAATGATGAGCTTTGAGTGAAGTCTGCTTATAAGGTTGTAGTCAAAGAAATACCTGGTCCCCTTCTACAAAATGGTGTTCGGAATGACCTTGATATGTTTGTTGCTTCATGCAATTATGAGCCATGACCAAATTGTCTTTGAGGGCATGAAGAATAGCCTCACTTACTGTAAGATTTTTGTCAACCTCTTGAACCTTCGATACCCCTGGCATACAGGAGAGAACCGATGGTGGATTTTTTCCATGGATTGCTTCAAAAGGAGTCACGCGAGTAGTTGTATGGTAAGATGTGTTGTACCACCATTCAGCTAGGGGTAACCATTGAGCCCACCATTGTTTCCTCTCAGATGAAAAGAACCTCAAATATGCTTCCAAACACTTGTTGACAACTTCACTCTGGCCATTCATCTACGGGTGATAGGTAGTGTTGAGATGCAGTTGGGTGCCCTATAGCTTGAAGAATTCTTGCCAAAAATTGTTAGTGAAAGTGGGGTCTCTATTAGAGACAATAGAATTAGGCATGCCATGAATCTTGAAGATTTGAGCCATTGTGCCAGCTGTGAATCGATGTTGAAGAGAACAAAAATGAGAATATTTTAAGAGACGATCTACTACCACCATGGTGATTGACTTATTGCCTGATTCAGGTAAGCCCGCAATGAAATCCATAGAAATATCTCGCCAAATAGTAGGGGGAATTGGAAGTGGTTGGAAAGTGTCTGGGGCTTTGATAGTTTCTCCCTTGTTGTGTTGACAGACCTCACATTCAGCCACAAAGGTGTGGATGTCCCATTTCATACCCTCCCATAAAAAAGAACGTTTCACCCGTTCATAGGTTTTGGTAAACCCTGAATTCCTGGTTGTGGGTGAGGCATGAAGTTCAGAAAGCACTGTGGATTTAAGTTGGGATTTCTTGCATAAATAAAAATGTCCTTTGTAGCGAAGCTCTTCATTATGCCAAGAGTACCCTGGAGAAACTGAAGAATTTTGTTGCAATTGGTGGAGCAGGCTAGAAATTTTGGACGAACAACTTGGAGCCAATCTGTTACAGTGAAGGAGAGGGAAAAAAGGGACTCGTATTATTCATATTTCCAGGAAAGAGATACATATTTCCGGGAAAGAGCTTCGACTACTACACTTTCCTTTCCCTTCTTATAAATGATCTCATAATAATATCCAAATAGCTTGGTCACCCATTTTTTTTGTGCCGGGGATGAAATTCATTGTTCCAGGAAATACTTGAGACTCTGATGATCAGTTTTGATTTGGAATCGTTGACCCAATAAATAAGGATGCTAGAGATCCACATCATGCAAAATAGCTAACATTTCCTTTTCATAAATGATTGACCCAAATCTTGCTTTGAAGGTTGTTTTCTAATGAAGGCCAAGTTCCTGCCATCTTGCATGAGGACGACTCCAATTACTTTCCCATAAGCATCACATTCCAATACAAATGTCTTTGTGAAGTCTGGGAGAGATAGGATAGCGGTCGATCACATAGCATCTTTTAAGGCTCGGAAGGCATGATCTACAGCTGAAGTCCAAGTGAAAGCATTATTTTTAAGGAGGGAAGTTAAACCCAGAAAACCACGCAATCTCTTAAGACTTTTAGGGTGATGTCAGTCTTGCATAGATTCAATTTTCTTAGGATCCACATGGACACCATCCTTTCCAACAATATGACCCAGGTATTCCACTTCTGAGCCACCAAAGGAACATTTAGATTGTTTGAGGAAAAGTTGATGTTTAGAGAGTAGATGGAGAACTCGATTCACATGGGAGAGATGGGATGGCCAAGTTTTACTATAGATGAGAATATCATCAAATAAAACTAAGACAAAAGGATGGATAAAAGGATGGAATACATGATTCATAAGATTTTGGATGTAACAATTGACTTCTTCGGCAATGCGGCAATGAATAAAGTTGTGGGTGTTTCCACTATCCACAAGGATGATGACGTTCCTATTTTGTATGTAACCAATTAATTTGAGAGTCTAGGGAGTAGAGAAGCTAGTGAGGGCATTAAGTGAAATCATCGGGTCAACATTTGGTGGGTAAGAGGGTGGGGTGAGGTCAGAAGGTGGTGGTAGTTCCTCCACAGGCAGAACACCAACATATTCTTTAGAAATATCCTCAGTCACAACCATAAAAATCGTTTTTTGGATCTTGATGGGAGTTGTAGGAGGGGAAAAATTGGTGGGTTTAGGGCGATGAGGAAAGGAAGGTTTGCGGATATGGGATTAAATAATCTATTGGGCTTCCTTGGCTTGTTGATTAGCTTCCAACCAAGTCTAGGGGTGTGTCATGAGAACAAGGGCACGAATTTCATCTTTGAGGCCACTAATAAAGCATTCCCTAAAGAAAGCATCTAGCATGCCCTTCGTTCTAAAATCAAAGTGCTCAAATGCAGAAATAAAGTCTTCCACTGTCCCAAACTGCTTTAACTTGGTCAAAATTCCTAAATGGTGGGTGTCAAAGTCAAAGCGGTCATAAATTTCGGCCACAAACTGTGTCCAAGCAAGATACTCTTGGCGTGCCTTTTTTCACCATTGCCACCATTGTCATCGTTATGGATCCAGATGTAGGATACCATAACAAAGCTTGGCTAAACCATCATTAATTCCATGCAAAGAGAAATAATATTCCATTTGGGTGACCTGGCCTATAGGATCGGATCCATCAAATTTGTTCACCTTAATTCTAGGAGGGTGGAGGTCTTGGGAAAAGTGGGTAGTATGAGGGCCTTGGTAATGGGAAGAGTCACGGTCATCCTGATAAGATAGTTGTTCAGAAGAGTAAGGGTTCTGGGAATGGCCCAAGAAGTGTTCTTTGAGGTATTTTATGTGGGAACATTGTTCCTTGAGGTCTTTGATGTGGGAACATTGTTCCTTGAGGATCTCAATAGATGAATTGATGGAGATAATGTTGGCACTGATATTATTGATGTTGTCTTTGTGTTGGTGGTTTTCARCAGTCAAGGCATTGAGCGTTGGTAAGTGGAAGMAAAACATAGCATAAAACCAAAGCATAAACAAGCAAGATCAAACATGCATTAAACCAAGAACAACAATCCCACAATTTGACACAATGATTTATGTGGAAACCCAATGAGGGGAAAAACCACGGGCAATGATAATCGGTATTCCTTTATTCAAAGGAGAATTACAATAGCCAACCCAGGAATACAACCATCCTCTCCTCTCATACACACAACACCTCAGTATTGTGTCTTGCTCTCACACACTCACTACACATTGCACTCACATTGTACTCCACCTCTATGGGTATGCCCACATATATAACACCTATTACTCATTTATAAAAATTGATCATGAATAGATCACATAGTTACACGAGCAATTCATAAATAGATTGCATGCATGTGCATTAACATAGTTGCATGCATGTGCATGTGACCGCATGAGGAAATTTGTTGTCATGTTTCCAACAATATACACCTTGACAACAATTTACCTGATATATCATGCCCTTAATTAATTCATCCATCACCTTTCCTGCAAGAGAATCCAAACACCATCACAGCTCTGAAACTTCTCTAACAATACCATTACCTAAACATGCCTGCATGATTCACTCTAGTATGGACCATTATGCCTCCATCATTAACATGTCTAATAAACCGATGCACTTTCAAAAATCTCATGAATCATAAACACAGACCAAATCATTGCAACCATAGTAGGTGATACTTTTTCTTATGTGTTTGAAGCACCCATTTTCATGCTCTTGACCTGGTTTTGCCATGTTTCTACTGACACCACCAACTGCATGTGAAATGTTGACCATTTCTCCATTGAAATCATCAAACTTCCTACTAGGATATAATACTCGAGACATATAACCATTTTCTTCTTCATCAATTAGGACATAAACCTAAAGAAAATTTACAATGGCAAGCCAAAGGGATTTTACCAGTTTCACATTATTCATATTGGATTTCCTGAGTATCTTCACCACATATTTATGTTGTGATAACCAAGCTTACCATATTTTCTGTCTCTATGTATTTCCATGCCCAAGATTTATTTTGTTTCTCCCAGATCATTCATAACAAACGTCCTAACCAACTGAGCCAACTCGTTGATCTCAACCATGCTTGTTTTTGCAACAAGCATAACATATAACACCAAGATAATGAATATACCATAAACACAATGGTTATACTCACTTCTTGTAAAATTTGGCTCACCATGAAGGAATCAAACATCTTGTACCATTTTCCTAGCATGCTTCAGGCCATACAATGATTTTTGAGTTTGGAAACAAATCTTCTATTGCGATTCTGAACTAAAGGTTTTGGTTGTTCCATAAACATCCCCGTATCCAAAAAAATCCATGTAAAATAATTTTAACATCTAGTTGTGTTATCACGGCCAGTTCTAACACAAATGAATAGAAACAAGCTTTTAACAACTGGTGAGAAACTTTCATGAAAATCAATACCTTCCAAATACCTTTATGCTACCAGCCATGCTTTGAACCTTTTATATTTCACTATGCTTTTATAAAAGGAGATTCATCAAACACTGCATATATGTCCATGATGATTCTGTGGGTAGTAGGATCCCATAGTTTGCACCCCTTAACGTCATCACCATATCAAAGATCTACATGTTTGATCTGGGTCCTACTTAGAAAGATGATAAAAAACCATAAGCATAACAACCAAATAATTTCACATTTGATTAATTACTAGATGACATGTCCATACCTATTCCTTAATCTTCTTGTCTTTTGCAACCGATGGTGACTGAGTTACCAGATAGCACAATTTCTTATGTCCACAACTATTGTTGCAACTTGGCATTACTGAACATGCTTATTCGATCCCAAATTCCTTGCAATACTTTCCAAGTTCCATGGATATGACTTACCTTCATCATATATTCTTAAACACTTTATTGACCTGCCAACACATCAACCTTTCTATAGACCCACCTTTCTAAACTGGACACATTTCTCCACCTCGAACTTTGCATTCGAACAACTTTGACCAAATCTGGCCAAACCGGCCAAGTAAGCCTTCATCGCTTACCTCTAGGCCCATTTACAATGGAGTTCACCAAGCCTTTTATAGGCTTCATTACATGTAATCCATGGACACAATACCACGGGATACCCAAAAACACATGGACTCGAAAAACCACCTTCTTTGACCTAAAAACAGGTTTAACTCTTTCACCAAGTCAAGGTTAACCCAACATGCATGCCCTCCCACATATTCAATCTGCATAAATCTATGTCTAGAATTTTCAAAGGTGACCTGGTAAACCAGGGGTACGCATGCCTATCTAGGTCTTACAGACATATTCCCATTTACATGCAATCAATAATTTCTACAACTCCAAAGTAAATACAATTTTATTTTGTTTTTTATTTCACGGTGACTCAACCATCACCGCCCTGCACCTTCTATGCGAACAGGAGTGGGCAGACACAATAGACAGACAAAACTTCATCAACCATACCTGTAGCTAAATTTTCTTCTTTTGTGGAGTCCTCTTTGGATGCTTGTTTTCTTTTCCAACAATCCTTCTTGAGATACCCAGATTTTCCACAAAACCAACATTTTTCCTTACCCTTATTGTCTTTTGACTTAGACCTGGTTCTACCTTTCTGATCTTTCCCTCCTTCTGTAGATCGACCTCTGACCACCATTGCTTGTACTATTGAGTTTTCTTTACTGGATCTTTTCCTCATCTCCTCAGACAACAAAGCTCCCACAACAATGTCATAATTAATGGCATCTATTGTGTTAAACCACATAGTTGTGACCAGATGATCCCAAGACTCGGGCAACAAACACAGTAGCATAACCGCCTTGTCCTCATCTTCGAACTTTATTTCCATACTAGTTAATTGACAAATCAGAGTATTGAAAACATTCAAGTGATTAACAATTTTCATACCTTCTTTCATCTGCAAGTTGTACAATTGCCTCTTCAAGAAGATTATGTTTGACAAGTTATTTGTCATATACAAACTCTCCAGTTTGGTCCACAAACTTGTTGTTGTCATCTCTTCAGCGATGTTAAACAACACCTCATATTCCATACACAAACGAATAGTACTAAGGGATCTTGCATCTAGATCCTCCCAGTCCTTGTATGTCATGCTTTATGGTTTCTTTGACTTTCCAGCCAAGGCCTTTTGCAATCCTTGTTGCACAAGCATATCTCGAAACTTTAGCTTCCATAGTGCAAAGTTATTCTTACCACTAAACTTTCCCATATCAAACTTGGAAGTATGCACTTTTTCCATTAGCAGAAACAACCATCCAAAAGAAAATCACAACTTCTAATAAACCAAGCTCTTCGATCCAGCGAACAGATTCTCTTCTCCTTCACTCTCTTCTCCTTCAACTATAAACTCTAATACCACTTGTTGGGCAATGGAAGCAAAACATAGCATAAAAACAAATCATAAACGAGAAAGATCAAACATGCATTAAACCAAGAATAACAAAATCACAATGGACATAGTGATTTATGTGGAAACCCAATGAGGGAAAAAACCACAGAAATGATAATCAATACTCTTTTATTCAAGGGAAAATTACAATAGCCAATCTCAAGCATACAACCATCCTCTCCTCTCATACACACAACTCCTCAGTATTGTGTCTTGATCTAACACACTCACTACACATTGCACTCACACCTCTATGGGTATGCTTGTATATATAACATCTATCACTCAATTACACATATTAATCATGAATATATCACATAGTTACACGAACAGTTCATAAATAGATTGCATGCATGCGCATTAACATAGTTGCATACATGTGCATGTGACTGCATGAGGAAATTTGTTGGCATGTTTCCAACATTGAGTTCTTGGGCTTGTGTGGTAGTCATTTGGACAAAGGAGCAGGCAAATGGTATAGGGGTGGGTGGGACCATGAAGAAAAAGGGTTTCAAATGATAGGTACCAATGAAATCAGGGAAAAAAGAGGGATCCAAAGGGATAGGAGCCACACACAAAAAATTGTGTTAAAAATGATAGGTATCAATGGAATCGGGGCGAAGAGAGGAACCTAATAGGATATGTCTCAAATAAGTGTTTCCTCGGGACCACTATACTCATTTTTTTGCTTTTTTTTACTCTTGTGGAGTTATACTTCGGCCTGAATAATATTACAATGACGAAATACCCAAATTCTTAACAGGAAGAAATGTGTAGTAATTTTGCAACCAGAATGCAGAAGGCACAGTTGATCGGCAATAGATCTTGTATGTTTTGTTTTTTGTTTCCATCCCCAGGGGTAGAATATTCAAGGTTTCTACAGACAAGGGTTTTCCATGTGCTATAGCTCTCTGATATACATGCGGGGTCCAACAGTAGTACTCGGCCCAATAGCTCAGGGCACCAACTAAGGAAGTTAGATTGTGCCCTTAGTCGTACTACTTGACTACCCAGGTACTAGATAGTATCTTCTTGAGTGTTGTTCTCAGTGGCACTATAGCAGTCAGGCAGTTGATCGGTTTATCTATGGAGGGCTTCAAGAGATCTAGGTCGATCTGTATAGAGGTGTTGTCTGATGCGCTACCACTCGAAAGGGTACCAACAGGGGTTACAAGGGTGGCCAATAGATGTGCGCTTAGGTACCACTTGTATTTCTTGTGTGTATGACTCCCCGACTGTGGGTTTATGCGTGTAACAACAAATCTTTATAGCTTTAAAACATCGGAATACGTCTCTACCCTGGAAAAAAAAAAATTAACCCACAATTTTCTATTGAGGAAGGTGCTCTAATACCACTTGTAGTATTCCAGATATAAAATAGTATGCAGAACAAAAATATTTTAGCTAGAAATGGCAGAGAAGCAATGATATAATCAGAACAATACCATAATAATATCATAATAACACCAGAAAGATCACTTTGATTACTGATAGCAATGTTCACTTGCCTCTTCGAGGGGGAAACCTCCAGCAGAGCAGAGCTCTATTACAATAATATCCAAGACAAGATTTCTCATACCCTCTACTTTTATTTATACTCTATTTATCCAAAAGAACAATCTAGAGGAAGATCCTTCTACAGGTGTAAGCTTCTATTAGGTCTTCTTAAATTTGACTTATTCTTCCTTATTGCTAGGCCTTATTAATATTGGCCTTTATTACATGGAATTATATTATTCTACCTACGTGAGGGRTTAGCGAGGTTAGGTCCCTTACAGTTGATGCACTCGGCAGAAGTTCTTATGAAGTACATATTTCAGCCATCAACATGTGCAGGACAAATTCAAAAGATAAAAAAAAAATTAGCAAATTTAGATTAGCATTATTTTCAAATAAAGGAAAACATACAGCAAAGCAATTTAGAGAAGAAATTTAAAAATTATGAATGAAAAGAGGATGGAATCCTCTTGTACAGAGGCAAGGTGTATGTGCCAAATTCCACGTAGATGAAAAATACAGTGTTGAGGGAAATGCACAATGTGCCATATGTTGGGAACCTAGGATATTAAAAATCCATTACAGTTGTAAGGAACCAATATTTTTGGCTGACAATGAAGAAAGTAGTGGCTAACTACACAGCCCAGTGTCTAGAGTGCCAAAAGGTGAAAACAGAGAACAAACATCCAACAAGATTGCTACATCCATTGTCCATTCCAAAATGGAAGTGGGAAGTGGTTACAGTATATTTTATTACAAAGATACCCAAAACAGTAAAGCAGCATGACTCCATCATGGTGGTGGTGGAAAAATTGACTAAGGCAAGGCATTTTATTCATGTGAAGACAACACATAAGGCAACAAACATTGCATATATTTACATGAAGGAAGTTGTCAGGATAAATGGACTAGCTAAGCTAATAGTTTCATACAGATATTCCAAGTTTACATCCAAATTTTAGCAAGGTTTGTTCAATGGATTTGGGAAAAATATGAATCTTAGTATGGTGTATCACACGGAATCAGATGGGAAAACAGAGAGGACCAATAGGATAATTGAAGACATGTTCAAAATGTATGTGATGGACCATCCATCAAAATGGGAAGACCATATCCACTTAGTCTAGTTTGCTTATAATAATGGGTATCAAGCCTCATTAAAAATGAGTCCATTTGAAGCTTTGTATGGAAATAAGTGCAACACACTAGTGAGTTGGGATAAACCAACAAACAGGGCTATCATTGGGATAGATTTTTTAAAGGAAATGGAAGAGAAGATGACAAGGATCAGGCAGAACTTAAAGGCTGCCCAAGACAAACAAAAGAGTTATGTAGACCAGAACAGAGTTTTAAGATATTTTAAAGTGGGGGAAACATGTTCTCCTAAAAGTTAAAGAAGAAATAAATTCGATAAGATTGGGTTGTTTCCCGAAGTTGGAAACAAGATATTGTGGGCCTTTTGAAATATTAGAAAAGAGAGGGTCAGTTTCATACATGCTATAATTTCCTGCATCCATGAGATTACATAATGTATTTCATGTATCTTTATTAAAGAAATGTGTGCCTAACCCTAACCACATAATTGATTGGATTGTGATCTAGGTGGAAAACAAAGGGGATTTTCTGGTGGAACCAGTATGCATCCTGGACCGGAAATTCAAAGTGATCCAGAACAAATCCATAGAGCTAGTAAAATTTCAATGGACCTATTATGGTCCTGAAGATGCAACATGGGAGCATGAAGAAACTTTGCAGCAGGAATACCTGCATTTTTTTGTCAATTTTGAAGAAGACAGAAGTTGAAAATGAAAGACTTCATTTTTGGGCACCTAGTTACCATAACCACATCTTAGAAATACTTGGTCGGCTATGATGATATCCCTGATAAAATATTGGTGCATCCTGATGGAATAAAGGTAGTGAAGGGGACACATTCCTTGGGTTAGTAGGTTGAGAAGAACGAGATATTATGGTTGGGACTGTTGTTGGAGGGTAAAGATTGCATTATTTTATTTTATTTTTCTAAGTATTGTGATGTGTGTGTGTGTGTGTGTGTATTTCAGCATGGTGTGGTGCATCGAGGACGATGCACAATTGTAGAGGAGGGGAAATGTAACATCCCCACTATAATCCTAGATTTAATTAATGTATAATGTAGATATAAATGTATCTATGGCCAAGCAATGTAAATGAAAAATGTATTTCCTGAATTGTAAATAAATACAATTTAATACCACTTATTGGAATATGTATAGAGATAGGGGTTGATTAATCCATAAGAGAGGGAGAATGCCTAGAGAGTGTCCAAGAGGTGTTCAAGGGGAAATAATTTATGGGTATTAATTCAAACCCACATTTCTAAATTTTATTATCATTTGGGGAAATCTTCTATATCTGGTTGAGTGTATGAGAGCCCAATCATTGAATACCTGTCATAGCGTGGGTTTGAGAGTCACGTCCCAAAGTTATTGGAGAGTCTAGGGATGAAGTACAATCAACATTGGGCAGAATGAGCAGTCAACTATCTTGGGAAAAGAGAGGAAATTCCTATGGGTAGTAACATGTAGTTTTTCACATTCAGTCTTACATGAACAGCAAGTTGAGAACAGGGGAGAAGAGTTGGGGAGATAGACCATCAAGGATGGGATAACTTTGGCACATCTTGGAGCATTTTTGGATCATTTTGGAGCTGGAAATTGAAGAGCCCGGTTGTCAAGCCTGAAAAGTGAGCACTTGGTTGGGTTGCATTGTACAAGAAAGTGTTTGTTGTTGTTTTTGTTGGTGGTTTTCCTAGCAATGATTTCCCTTGAGTTCCCAATAGATATATTCCTAGCTACCTGAGCCAAAGAGACCCTGATAAATGAATAGCCAAAGAGACCCTGATAAATGAATGGGATGTCGGATGGAATGAGAGCAATGAAGGGGTACATTCCTTGGTTTGGGCAGGTCAAGAGGAAGAGAGTTGGAGGAAATTCAAGATAGTTGTAGGAGAAAAATAGTGAGTTGTGTGATATGGAGTTGTGAGGGACTGTGAGAGGCACCCTTCTTTTGTGGATTCCTAGCCCCATATCATGTGTGGCTTATTATTGGGAAATGGAACAAAAATTCTATGGTTGGGTGGAACGTCCTTTCCAAGCAACTTGTTTCACAATTTTTTTATAAAAGATAAGTATTTATCTATTTGTTGAGTTATTCCATGAATTTAATTTTTGTGCTTAACTATGTATATGTGAATGGTTAATTGTTGTTTTGAATGAGTTATTAGTTGCATTCATGGTCATTTAGAGTGTCGTATATGCATTTAATTATGGGTATCGTAAATTAGTTGAAAATGTGTTTAAGTCATAGCTAGTAAGCTACAGGATTTTGATTAGCAAAAGAAAATTTCATTTTTTCGTGTATTTCCGCAAGTAATGTTCCTTGTTTAAGCTAGGAAATGCTACACTCTTATTCTCCAGATGATGACAATGACGATGGAAATCCACCTCCACCTACTCACCTTCCTCCAAATGAGTCCATTGAACATGAATTTGCACCAGCACCACCACTTCCTAGATGGGTCTCTTAAACACGAGAAGCAGTTGGTGATATTTTTGTTGATCCTTCATATCAACATTGGACATGTTCACAGTTCCAGTGAGCCTCCTCTCATTTGGTTCAAATTTCAGAGACTTGTGATCTCTAAACATGTGTAGAATATTCAGGCCATCTACATTGGGACACAGTAATGAATGAAGAATATTTTTTAGTAATCGTGAATGATACTTGGGATCTTGTAGCTCTTCTGAAAGGAAGAAAACTTGTCATATGTAAATGGGTGTATAGAACTAAGTATGCATCATATGGATGTGTGGAAAGACACAATGCCTAGTTAGTTTCCAAAGGATTCTATCAAGTTGAACGCATTAACTATTACGAAATTTTTTCCCCTGTAGCCAAAATGAATTGTGTCCACCTTGTCCTAGCCCTTGTTGCCTCATATAAATTGAAGGTCCATCAGATTGATGTTAAATTTTCCTTCTTGCATGGGGATTTGGAAGAATAAATCTACATGGAACAACCTCTTAGTTGTGTCTAGAATGACTCCAGACTTTTTTGTCACCTTAATAAATATTTTGATGGTCTTAAGCAAGCTCCTCGAGCTTGGTATGCCAACATGGACAAATTTCTTCTTTACACCAACTTTTCTAGATGTCATTTTGACCTTGATATCTATACCAAGAAAGTAGGAATGCATCTCATAATACTTGTTCTTTATGTTTATGACCCTATCCTCACTGGTAGTGACCCTAAAATTTTAACCCATGTGAAAACCAGCGTTAAAAATAAATTTGAAATGACAGACTTAGGTTATTTGTGTTATTTCCTTGGCCTCCAAGTTTTTCAAACCAAGGAAATTATTTCTTTCCCGGTCTAAGTATGCTTGTAACCTTATTTGTCGCTCTCACGTGGATGATTCTAAACCATCCCCTTCCCCCTTCCAGTCTAGATTCAAACTTGTTTCCACATGTACTACTCCCAAATTCAATGCCACTTGGTATTGTTAGTTAATTGGTAGCCTCTTATATTTGACTCATACCCATCCTAATATTTCCTTTGATGTTGGTCTTGTTGCATGGTATATGCAAACACCCCGTGAAATCCATTGGAAAGAAGCTAAAAGGATACTTTGGTATTTCTTGGGTACATTTCATTTGGGATACATTACAGTTCAGAGGGAACTCCTTTGTTGGTTGGTTTCACTTATTTGGATTGGGTCAGCAACCCTAATGATTGAAAGTCTACTATACATTATGTTTTCATCCTTGGTATTGGACCTGTCACTTGGGCTTGCAAGAAAAAAAAAATGTTGCTCTTTCTTCAGTAGAAACAAAGTATCGAGTAGTATTTAATGCAAGTTAAGAAGTCTTGTGGCTTTGACAGATCCTTTCATAATTTTGTTTCCAGCAGCAGCATCTGACCACCTTCTTGTGCGACAATCAAAGTGCCATCAAGCTCACCAAAACTTCAGTTCAACATCTGGCATAGCTTAAATTTCCACCACTAAAGAAATGATGATTGTGTTGGCCTTGTCCCTATCCTACTTCCAGACACCTTTTCCCCATACCTCCTCTAGATTCTCTAAAAAATAATATTTTGGACCTTGTATGCTCCCTAACAGTTATACAACACGTGTATATGCGAGTTTCCCAAAGGAAAGTCACATACATGTCATTAAATTCTCAAACAAATTGTGTAATTATGATTTGAGTTACGAGTTTGGTTAGTTTCATAAATTATTTTTCTTGTACAAAATTGTCTCCAACTGATTGGAGATTAAATAAATAAATCATGAGCCATGAGGAGAGGTTACAATGAATGAAGAGACAATGAGTAAATCCTAAAGCAAAGTCATGCTAGTTGCATCCCTTTTCATCTACAAGCCCATGTAATTCCCATTGTTTCTTTGGTCCTCAAACATAGAAACCTTTGTTTCCAGCCATTTTTTTGTACTTCCCTATCTGAATAAGAAACCTTTGTGGGTTTTCCTTGAGTCTATATGTGGATGATATCCATAGGTTTAATGCAAATGCAGTAGCTTGGGTTGAGGGACCTAGAGTCCAATTGAGGAGCAGTGTCGCAGCAGAGCAGGTAATAGCTACACCTCAAACTATTATTTTTACTATAAAGATGCTCATTCCTTCGATTTCCAATGTTCTAGATAGATATATATATTTAAAATCATGTGAATTACACATAAATAACACCAAAAATCAAAGGAATGAACATATTTATTATTAAAACAATAGTTTTAGGTGTAGTTGTTACCTACTCTATCGCAGCACTGCTCCTCGAACGGACTCTAGGTCCCTCCACCAAAGCTAATACATGTGTGGTAAACCTTTAACTCGAATGCACGAACATAATCAAAGGAAACCCGGGAAGGTTTCTTAGTCAGATAGGGGAGTACACAAAAATGGCTGGAAACAAAGGTTTCCAAGTCTGAGGACCAAGGTAGCAATGGGAATTACAGGGGTTTGCAGACGAGAAGGGATGCAACTAACATGACTTTGCTTTAGGATTTATTCATTGTCTCTTCATTCATTATTACCTCTCCTCATGGATCATGTTCTATTTATTTCATCTACAATCAGTTGGAGATGGTTGTGTACGGAAAAAAGAAGTTAGGAAACTAACCAAACTCGTAACTCAACTCAAAATTACACAAAAATATTGTTTTTTTAGCATTTAATGACATATACGTGGCTTTCCTTTAAGCAACCCACATATACGTGTGTTGTATAATTGTTAGGATGCATACAAGGTTCAAAATATTATTTTTTAGACAGTCCAGAGGAGGAATGGGGAAAAGGTGTATGCAAGTAGGATGGGACAAAGCCAACAAAGTCATCAATGCTTCAGTGGTGAAAATTGATACTATAACAATTTAAGTAATAATAATTTTGAAATTTGCATATTTATTTATTTTTGGTAACAATTAATCTTTATTACATCTTTTACAAATCTATTTAATTTTAACAAAACAAAATACGAAGAAGAAAACAAATATAATCAAAATTGAGAGAAATAAAGATAAGTAAAAAATAAACAATGATGAAAAAAAAAAAAAGACAAAGACAAAAAGAAAATAAGTCAACATGATAATGTAGTTATACATATGAGAAGCAACAAACAATAAATAATGCAAAGAAACATGCAACGTAGGGTAGAATTAAAGCCAAGTGAAGATGTAATGAGTTAAGAAGTACTAAGAAGGAAACGTGTTCACTACCCCTAATGCACTATAAGAGAATAATTAATTAACATGATGTTTTTATTTATAATTTGAAATTAACACAACTTAAAGTATCAATGGAATTGTGGTTAGTTGCTAAAGTAAGAGGGTTTTATTTCTTCCATCATCAAAGATGCATTTGACTCTTGGGGACAATCTCATTTATGCAAATAGGTTGTTTTATGTTGTTAGGACCCGGTGCAAGTCTTAAGATAATTTAGTGAATAGATAACACCTACCTAAGTTTTATTAGTAAAGGGGTCTTTCCAAAGTGTTTTAAGATTATTGATTCCATTTTAATACTCTCATAATTGGGAAGAATGGACTTCTCACATTGCAATAAGGAAATCATTTTGTCCCAAAAAAAGTTTAAATATTTTCAAATATAC
>SNQJ01S0073912.1:82399-96331 GCA_010110895.2 Picea sitchensis | reverse complement strand
TCTTCTGGCTCGTCTGGTTCACCAGGCTGGAGCTTGGTGGTAACAATGGTGGCACTGGGTTCCGCATCAATGATCTGTCTTCCCCTTTCTGGTTCTGGCTCAGAGTCAGAATACACATCTGATTCAGAGGCTTCAACTCTGGCCACCAATGACTGCTTTGAGCGGCAGTCAACAGTGTTATGCCAAGGGCTCTTATGGAAGTCACACCACTTCCCAGTATCTTTATTTTTATTTCCGGTGTCCTTATTTTCTTGCGGCTTGGAATGGTTTTCATGGTACTGTCCATATTTTATCTATCCTTTGTTCTGTGGGTTGGGGCTGGCCTTTCCTGACTTTTGTTGTGCGGGGTTCCCAGGCCCAAATTTCCGCGTCTTTTGTTTGAGCTTCTGCTCGATTTTGATGACATATCGGTAGGCTGTTCCCAAGGATGAGATGTCCCAAAATTCAATTTTGGTATGGATGTATCTATGTAGAGAACTGCGATACTTGAGCACCAGATGTCACTCTGAATCTTTGATACCCAGCTTGGTGCGCAAGGTATGGAAGATATTTGTGAAATCGGGCACTGCTTGGTCTCTTTCTTACCACAGTGTGGTCCATTTGGTATATAGGTCGTCATAACTTCCAACATGGTAGTATTGTTTCTTAATAGAATCCCTGAAGGATTCCCAGGTGGTTGTGACTTAAAATAATGAGGTTTCCTTTGTTTCCTTTTGCTCACAGAAAGTTTCCCACCAATCTTTGACATGGGGAACGGATTTGAGGAGCGCAAAAGTAATCTTTTCTCTATTCGAAAAGTTATGGACAGAAAAATAACCTTCTAGTAGATTCAACCACTTTTCGATAGCATCTGCATCTATCTGACCTTTAAATATAGGAATATCAAAGTTTATTTGTACCTTGAAGGGGGCAGCGCCTCCGTTCGAAGAAGATGCGTCGCTTGTTGGTAGCCGCCGAAGGATTTGCGTGAAACTATCCATCATCTCATTTCTCTGTTGCGTGAGGGCTTCCTCAATCAACAGTTTGAAAGGATCTCCTATACTATCATCTTTTTTTATCTTGCCATGAGAGGTCGCTTAGGCGTGCGAGAGCTTCTATCCTCAAGAGAAACAAGCTCGAGACCCAACTCTTTGTACTTCGACCTCGTTGGGGACATGCATTGAGATGACAAGGAGCAGACTCCTCTGATACCATTGATCCATATTTTATGAGCAGAACAAAATGAATACAGATTATTAACATGTGCTTAACATAGAATAACAGAGATACAATAAAACTAGTTTTCTATTTAATAACGAAATAAGCTGAAACTGTAAAATGCAGCGGAAACAAGCTTGTTGGAATGGTGGCGGCTTATTTATGAGAAGAGATGTGACAACTGTGTGCATTTGCAAGAAGAAGATTACAATGCGGCTCTGAAGGCCTTTTTACAATAAACAAGAATGCCAAAATCCCTAGACATCAGAAAACCTAACCCTAGGAGATGAAGCGCCAAAAGTCATGTGGGCCCCGTTTGGGTAAGTTAGTACATCAACTTCCCAGGGTCATAAATTTTGTATACCATCTCCGTTTTAGGCATGTGATAGCTCGTTGGAAAGGTATCATCGAGGATATTCATTTTGGGGGCTCAATCATGCCTTTGGCTATCATTGAGGAGCTTTATCCCAAAAAATCTTCATTTAGGCCCTCAAAATGGCCCCGGAAGTTAAAACTGCTAAAAATAGTAAATTGCCAAAATTGTCAGAAAATTGTTTTGAGCTAGTTGGAAAAGGTAGGTTGCCACTGATATCCATCTGGATCAATCCTCCCTCAGGAAGAAATGGTATCCATTTCATTGAGGTCCCCCACCAGATGAGGAAATTTCTTTTGAATTTGACCTGGGGTGAGCCACTTGCCTTGGTGCAGAAGCTGCCCTGCTTTGATGACTCGATAAAGCTGGATCCTTTGTTGTCGAGTGCCCTTGATCTGTCTGTCCAAAATCTGATCATTGGATGCTTGTTGTATGCTGTCAGGGTTGAGCTCTGTTGGTGTCAACTATTCTTCTACTTCTGAAGTGTCCAATAATGGTGGGAAATAAGGGCGAAGGAGATCCACGTTGAGCACTGGGTGTAGGACAAGGAAGGGAGGAATGTTGAGCTTAAAATCATTGTCCCCCATGGCCTTGGTGATAGTGTACAACCCATAACGGAGTGGGCGAAGCTTTCGATGGGGTCCTATAAGGCATTCTTTCTACAAGTGAAACCAAACTTTTTCGCCCACCTGAAACTTATGTGGCACCCAATGTTGATCATGGCGTTGTTTGTACTTGTCATTGGACTTATGTAGGATATCTTGAACCTTCTGGCAGATGTGCTGGATTCGCTCAATGAGCCGGGTGGCTTTGTCAACTTTAGTTGGAGCAGGAGATGAGTCAGTGGAGGTGACCGCAAGGGGAAGTGATACATATATGGGACCCAATGGTTGGAATTCTAACCCCACTTGAAAGGGTCTATGGCTGGTTGAGCTATGCAGGGCTCGATTGTAGCTATGCTAGACATAGGGAAGACTATCATCCCATGTGTGAGGGTGATTTGAATTATACATGCGAAGGATATGCACAATCATTCGATTTACAACCTCGGTTTGGCCATCTATCTGGGGGTGGAAGGCCGTGGATTTGGTGATCTTGGTGTCCAACAGTGACCAAACGCTCGACCAAAATGTGCTGAGAAATTGACTATCCCGATCTAAGAAAATGGTTTGTGGGATTCCAAAATTTATCCAGAGTCGTTCAAAGAAGAGCTTGGTAGTGGCCTTTGCTATGATGCTCTTCTTGGCAACCATAATCGCCATCTTAGAAAAGCGATCAACAACCACAAAAACATAGTCATTTCCCCGCTTGGTGGATGGGAGGCCCGACATGTAGTCCATTGAGATGTATTCCCATGGCCTTCCAGGAGTAGGAAGAGGGGTGTATAGGCCCGATTTCTTAGTGGTCGGTTTGGAAATAGTGGAGGCAGTGCAAGACCTGATATACTTGCTGACCTCTTGTCGAAGTTTCGGCCAGTAGAAATGTTTCTATAGCATCACCACTGTCTTTTCGACGCCGAAGTTTCCTGCCACCCGATTGAAGTGGGATTCCCAGATCAGCTTCACTCGCTCACTTGATGGAACTCAGATATGGCCCAGACAACAAAAAACCCATCCTGAAGATGAAAATTATTGACAACTACGTTTGCACCCAACATTTGGTAGGTGGTAGTGAAGTTAGGGTCTGTCTCATAGAGTTGGAGACATCCAGATGTCTCATGGTCGCAAGATTCTAGCACCGTGGTGAGTTCTGCGACTGGCGGTCTGCTGAGGCAATCAATGACGCAGTTGGTGCTTCATGTTTTATACTTGATGTTGAGGTGGAATTGCTGCAAGTATGTGGACCACTTTGATGGCTTTCATTCTGCAATTTTCCCCGTGTCTGCATGAACTGCAATGGCTTATGATCAGTGTGGATGATTATCTCCTTCCCAAGAATGTAATGTCTCCACTTGCGACAGGCTTGTATAATGGAGTACATTTCCTTGTCGTAAGTAGGGTACTTACAAACAATATTTGACAGTGTCTCACGATGATAGGCCACGAGGTGGCCGTGCTGTGTGAGAACGACGCCCACAACATAGTCTGAAGCATCTGTCTCAATTTCAAAGGGATGCTGCAGGTCTAGTAGTGAACATATTGAGGCTGAGCACAAGTGCTGCTTCAAATCATCTAACGCTTGTTGTTGGGAACGACCCCACACAAATTTCTCCTTACCACCACCCTTGTTTATTTGGCTGAGGGCCCATGCAATATGGGAGAATCCCAACACGAACCTGCGGTAGAAATTGGCAAGGCCCAAGAATCTCTAAAGCTCAATGAGTATTGTTGGGGCTTTCCAGTCATAGATGACTTAGATCTGTCACATGATCTCCTCATTCTCTAACAAAGAGCGGAGATAGACTGACCCATTGGGAAGTAGTGCGCTGGGGGTCAGATCGATGGGGTTCTTGACCTGATAGTGCAATGGTAACCCTGTAGGTGAGGAGAATATATCTGAGTATTCTTCCACGACCTTATCTACTTGCTTCTGCTGTGTGGAGAGGTCGGCCATAGAGACCCTGGATGTGGCTGTGATCTTTCCCTTATTCTGAGAGTGAATAACGAAGAAGACAAAATTCCCTGTCTGAGAGATGACCTTCCTGCATTGCTTAGCAAAGATCAAGGAAATAACACTAGGTGGGACTACCTTGGGTATCCTTTCCAATTTCCTGTTCAAAGTAATAATAACGCTATGAGGCCTAGACTCATATACAACATGATATTTCCATAAATAAGGTTGGCCCAAACGAACATCAAAAAATTCGAGAGGAGCAACATCACATAATACCTCGTCTTTGAAGGGCTTGATGCTGTACGACAGTTGACACTGTTGGCTAACACGGAGATTGCTTCCTTGGCAGAGCAATCCAATGGTGTAGGGTTGTGGGTGCGACATTGTTGGCAGGGTGATCCGCTTGACGACCTCTGCTGAGATGAGGTTCTTCTGGCTACCGCTATCAACAATGAAGTGTAGCAGGGTGCCTTTTACCCACATCTGTGATTGGAAGAGGCACTCTCCTTCTTCTGGCTCATCTGGTTCACCAGGCTGGAGCTTGGTGGTAGCAACGGTGGCACTGGGTTCCGCGTCAATGATCCGTCTTCCCCTTTCTAGTTCTGCCTCAGAGTTAGAATCCGCATCTTATTTAGAGGCTTTCACTTCGGCCACCAATGGCTGCTTTGAGTGACAATCAACAATGTTATGCAAAGGGCTCTTATGTAAGTCGCACCACTTCCCGGTATCTTTCTTTGTCTTTCCGATGTCCTTCTTTGCTTGCGGCTTGGATTGGTTTTCAAGATACTGTCCATCTTTGCTCTGTCCTTTGTTCTATGGGTTGGGGCCGCCCTTTCCCGGCTTTTGTTGTGAGGGGTTCCCAGGCCCAAACTGCCGTGTCTTTTGTTTGAGCTTATGCTCGATTTTGACGACATATTAGTAGGTCACGCCCAAGGATGAGATGTCCTGAAATTCCATTTCGGTCTAGCTGTATCTATGTAGAGCACCGTGATACTTGAGCACCAGATGTCGTTCCGAATCTTTGATACCCAGCTTGGTGTGCAAGGTATGGAAATTATTTGTGAAATCAGGCACTGCTTGGTCTCTTTCTTGCGGCAGTGTGGTCCATTTGGTATATAGGTCGTCATAACTTCTGAGGGTAGTATTGTTCCTTAATAGCATCCCTAAAGGATTCCCAAGTGCCCGTGATTGAAAATAATGAGGTTTCCTCTGTTTCCTTTTTCTCACAGAAAGTTTCCCACCAATCTTTGACATGGGGAATGACTTTGAGGAGCGCAAAAGTAATATTTTCTCTATTCGAAAAGTTATGGACAAAAAAATAACCTTCTAGTAGATTCAACCACTTGTTTATAACATATGCGTCTATTTGACCTTCAAATATAGGAATATTGAAGTTTATTTGTACCTTGAAGGGGACGATGCCTCCGTTCGAAGAATATGCATCGCCTGTTGGTAGCCACCGAAGGATTTGCGCGAAACTATCCATCATCTCGTTCCTCTATTGCATGAGGGATTCCTCAATCAACAGTTTGAAAGGATCTCCTATCCTGTCATCTTTATTTTTTCCTGCCATGAGAGGTCACTTGGGCGTGTGAGAGCTTCTATCCTCAAGAGAAACAAGCTCGAAAGCCAACTCTTTGTACTCCGACCTTGTTGGGGACGTGCATTTCGACGACAAGGAGAAGACCGCTCTGATACCACTGATCCATATTTTATGACTAGAACAAAATGAATACATATTATTAATAGGTGCTTAACACAGAATAAAAGAGATACACTAAAACTAGTTTTCTATTCAATAACAAAATAAGCTGAAACTGTAAAATGCAGCGGAAACAAGTTTGCTAGAATGGTGGCGGCTTATCTATGAGAAGAGATGTGAGAGTTGCAAGCATTTGCAAGAAGAATATTAAAATGAGGCTCTGAAGGCCTTTTTACAATCAATAGGAATGCAAAAAACCCTAGACATCCAAAAACCTAACCTTAGGAGATGAAGTGCCAAAAGTCATGTGGGTCCCATTTGGGTAAGTTAGTACATCAACTTCCCAGGGTAGTAACTTTTGCATATGATCTCTGTTTTAGGCGCGTGATAGACCGTTGGAAAATTATCATAGAGGAGATTCATTTTGGGGGCACAATCATGCCTTTTTCTATAAATTAAGGAACTCGATCCCGAAAAACCTTCATTTAGGCCCTCAAAATGGCCTCAGAAGTTAAAACTGCTAAAAATAGTAAATTGCCAAAATTGTCAGAAAACTATTTTGAGCAAGTTGCAAAAAGGTGGGTGGCCATCGATATACATCTGGATCAATCCTCCCTCCTTAGGAATAAATGGTATCCATTGCATTGAGGTCCCCCATAAGATGAGGAAATTTCTGTTGAATTTGGCCTCGGGTGAGCCACTTGCCTTGGTGCAGGAGCTGCAGTGCTTTGGCGACTCGATAAAGATAGATCCTTTGTTGTCGAGTGCCCTTGATATTTGTGTCCACAATCTAATCATTGGATGCCATATGATAGTCGGCACTATTGGCTAACGCAGAGATCGCTTCCTTGGTGGAGCCATCCAATGGTGTAGGGTTGCGGGTGCGACGTTGTTGGCAGGGTGAGCTGCTTGATGACCTTTGCTGAGATGAGGTTCTTATGGCTACCACTATAAACGATGAAGTGCAACAGGGTGCCTTTTACCCAAATCTGTGAATGGAAGAGGCGCTCTCCTTCTTTTGGTTCATCTAGGTCACCAGGATGGATCTTGGTGGTAGCAAGGGTGGCACTGGGTTCCGCGTCAATGATCCATCTTCCCCTTTCTGGTTCTCGCTTAGAGTTAGAATCCACATCTGATTCAGAGGCTTTCACTTTGGCCACCAATGACTACTTTGAGTGGCAGTCAACAATGTTATGCCAAGGGCTCTTATGGAAGTCACACCACTTCCTTGTATATTTATTTGTCTTTCCGGTGTCCTTCTTTACTTACGGCTTGGACTAATTGTCATGATACTGCCCATATTTTCTCTGTCCTTTTTTCTTGGGGTTGGGGCCACCCTTTCCTGACTTTTTTTGTGAGGGGTTCCCAGGCCCAAATTGTCGCGTCTTTTGTTTGAGCTTCTGCTCGATTTTGACGACATATCAGTAGGCCACGCCCAATGATGAGATGTCCAGAAATTCCATTTAGGTCTGGATGTATCTATGTAGAGCACCGTGATAATTGAGCACCATATTTCGTTCTAAATATTTGATACCCAACTTGGTGCACAAGGTATGGAAGATATTTGTGAAATCGGGCACTGCTTGGTCTCATTCTTGCCACAGTGTGGTCCATTTGGTATATAGGTCGTCATAACTTCCGACAGGGTAGTATTGTTCCTTAATAACATCCCTGAAGGATTACCAGGTGGTTGTGACTGAAAATAATGAGGTTTCCTCTATTTTCTTTTGCTCACAGAAAGTTTCCCACCAATATTGGACATGGGGAACAAATTTGAGGAGCGCAAAAGTAATCTTTTCTCTATTCGAAAAGTTATGGACAGAAAAATAACCTTCTAGTAGATTCAACCACTTGTATACAACATCTGCGTCTATATGAACTTAAAATATAGGAATATCAAAGTTTATTTGTACTTTGAAGGGGGCGATGCCTCCGTTCGAAGAAGATGCGTCGCCTGTTGGTAGCCGCCGAAGGATTTGCGAAACTATCCATCATCTCGTTCCTCTGTTGTGTGAGGGATTCCTCAATCAATAGTTTGAAAGGATATCCTATCCCATCATCTTTCTTTTCTCCTGCCATGAGAGGTCACTTGGGCATGCGAGAGCTTCTATCCTCAAGAGAAACAAGCTCGAGACCCAACTCTTTGTACTCCGACCTCGTTGCATTAAGATGATAAGGAGAAGACTGCTCTAATACCACTGATCCAGATTTTATGAGAAAAATGAAATGAATAAATATTATTAATAGGTGCTTAACACAGAATAACAAAGATACAATAAAACTGGTTTTCTATTCAATAACGAAATAAGCTAAAACTGTAAAATACAGCGGAAACAAGCTTGCTGGAATGGTGGCGGCTTATCTCTAAGAAGAGATGTGATGGTTGCGCACATTCACAAGAAGAATATTACAATGAGGCTCTGAAGGAATTTTTACAATCAACAGGAATGCAAAAAACCCTAGACATCCAAAAACCTAACCCTAGGAGATGAAGCGCCAAAAGTCATGTGGGCCCCGTTTGGGTAAGTTAGTACATCAAATTCCCAGGGTCGTAACTTTTGCATACGATCTCCATTTTACGCGTGTGATAGCCTGTTGGAAATGTATCATCGAGGATATTATTTTTTGGGGATCAATCATGCCTTTGGAGATAAATTGAGGAGATTTATCCCGAAAAATCTTCATTTAGGCCCTCAAAATGGCCCCGGAAGTTAAAACTGCTAAAAATAGTAAATTGCCAAAATTGTCAGAAAACTGTTTTGAGCCAGTTGGAAAAGGTGGGTGGCCACCGATATCCATCTGGATCAATCATCCCTCCTTAGGAAGTAATGGTGTCCATTTCTTTGAGGTCCCCCATCAGAGGAGGAAATTCTTGCTGAATTTTTCCTCGGGTGAGCCACTTGCCTTGGTGCAGGAGCTGCTCTGCTTTGACGACTCGATAAAGATGGATCCTTTGTTGTCGAGTGCCCTTGATCTGTGTGTCCACAATATGATCATTGGATGCCTGTTGTATGTAGTCAGGGTTGAGCTATGTTGGTGTCAACTGTTCTGCTACTTATGAAGTGTCCAATAATGGTGGGAAACAAGGGAAAAGGAGATCCACGTTGAACACTGGGTGCAGTCCAAGGAAGGGAGGAATGTTGAGCTGAAATGTATTGTCCCCCATGGCCTTGGGGATAGTGTAGGACCCATAATGGAGTGAGCGAATCTTCCAATGGGGTCCTGTAAGGCGTTCTTTCTCCAAGTGAAACCAAATTTTTTCACCCACCTGAAACTTATGTGGCACCCGATGTTTATCATGGCCTTGTTTATACATGTCATTGGACTTCTGTAGGATATCTTGAACCTATTGATGGATGTGGTGTATCTGCTCAATGAACCGGGTGGCTTTGTCAGCTTTAGTTGGAGTAGGAGATGAGTCGGTCGAGGTGACCGCAAGGGGAAGTGCAACATCTGAGGGACCCAATGGTTGGAATCCCAACCCCACCTGAAAGGGGCTATGGCCGGTTGAGCTATGCAGGGCTCAGTTGTAGCTATGATGGACATAGGGAAGGATATCATCCCATGTGCGAGGGTGATTTGAATTATACATGCGAAGGATATGCACAATCATTCGATTTACAACCTTGGTTTGGCCATCTGTATGGGGGTGGAAGGCCATGGATTTGGGGATATTGGTGTCCAACAGTGACCAGAGGCTCGACCATAATGTGTTGAGAAATCGACTATCCCGATTTGAGACAATGGTTTGTGGGATTCCAAAATGTACCGAGACTCGTTCAAATAAGAGCTTGGTAGTGGCCTCTATTGTGATGCTCTTCTTGCATGCAACCATAATCACCATCTTAGAAAAGCGTTCAAGAACGACAAAAACACAGTCATTTCCCCGCTTGGTGGACGAGAGGCCCGACATGTAGTCCAATGAGATGGATTCCCATGGCATGTCAGGAGTAGGAAGAGGGGTGTATAGGCCCTGTTTCTTAGTGGTTGGTTTGGACATAGCGTAGGAAGTGTGGGACCTGATATACTTGCTGAACTCCTGTCGAAGTTTCGGTCAGTAGAAATGTTTCTGTAGCATCTCCACTGTCTTTTCGATGCCGAAGTGTCCTACCACCCGATTGTAGTGGGATTCCCAGATCTTCTTCGCTCGCTCACTTGATGGAACACAGACATGGCCTAGATGACACAACAACCCATCCTGAAGATGGAAATTATCGACAACTGCATTTGCAGCCAACATTTGGTAGGTGGTGGTGAAGTCAGGGTCTATCTCATAGAGTTGGGGCCATCAAGATGTCTCATGGCCGCAAGATTCTAGCACCGTGGTGAGTGTCGCGAATGGAGGTCTATTGAGGCAATCAATGACGTGATTGGTGCTTCATGTTTTATACTTGATGTTGAGGTGGAATTGCTGCAAGTATGTGGACCACTTTTGATGGCGGTCATTCTGCAATTTTCTCTCTATCTGCATGAATTACAGTGGCTTATGATCAGTGTGGATGACTGTGTCCTTCCGAAGAATGTAATGTCTCCACTGGCGGTAGGCTTGTACAATGGAGTACATTTCCTTGTCGTAATTAGGGTACTTACAGACAATATCTGATAGTTTCTCACTATGATATGCCATAGGGTGGTCGTGCTGTGTGAGAATGGCACCCACAACATAGTCTGAAGCATCTGTCTCAATTTCAAAGTGATGTTGCAGGTTTGGTAGTGAAAGTACTGGGGTTGAGCACAAGTGCTGCTTCAGATCATCGAACACTTGTTGTTGGGACCGGCCCCACGCAAATTTCCCCTTACCACCACCCCTGTTTATTTGGCCGAGGGCCCATGCAATATGGGAGAATCCCAACAAAAACCTGCGGTAGAAATTGGCAAGGCCCAAGAAGCTCCGAAGCTCAGTGAGTGTTGTTGGGGCTGGCTAGTCACAGATGACTTGGATCTGTCACTTCATCTCCTCATTCTCTAACAAAGAGTGGTGATAGAATGGCCCATTGGGAAGCGGTGCATCGGGGGAAGATCGATGGGGTGCTTGACCTGATAGTGCAGTAGTACCCCTATAGGTGAGGAGAAGATATCCGAGTATTCTTCCACGACCTTATCTACTTTCTTTTGCTATGTGGAGAGGTTGGTTGCAGAGACCCTGGATGTGGCTGTGATCTTTCTCTTATTCTGAGAGTGAATCATGAAGAAGGAAAACTTCCCCATCTAAGAGATGACCTTCCTGCATTGTTTAGAAGAGATCAAGGAAATAACACTAGGTGAGACTGCCTCGGGTATCCTGTACAATTTCCTGTTCAAAGTAATAATAACACTACGAGGCCTAGACTCATATACAACTTGACATTTCCATAAATAAGGTTGGCCCAAAAGAACATGACAAACTTCGAGAGGAGAAACATCACATAATACCTCGTTTGTGAAGGGATTGATGCCGTACGACAATCGACACTATTGGCTAACGCGGAGATCGCTTCCTTGGTGGAGCCATCCAATGGTGTAGGGTTGTGGGTGCGACGTTGTTGGCAGGGCGAGGCGCTTGATGACCTCCACTGAGATGAGGTTCTTCTGGATACCACTATCAACGATGAAGTGCAGTGGGGTACCTTTTACCCACATCTGCGAATGGAAGAGGTGCTCTCCTTCTTCTGGCTCGTCTCGTTCACTAGGCTGGAGCTTGGCACCACTTCCCGGTATCTTTCTTTGTATTTCCGATGTCCTTCTTTGCTTGCAACTTGGACTGGTTGTGATGATACTATCCATATTTTCTCTGTCCTTTGTTCTGTGGGTTGGGGCATCTCTTTCCTGGCTTTTTTTGTGAGCGGTTACCAGGCCCAAATTGCCGCGTCTTTTGTTTGTGCTTTTTCTCGATTTTGAAGACATATCGGTAGGCCACGCCCAAGGATGAGATGTCCAGAAATTCCATTTCGGTCTAGATGTATATATGTAGAGCACCACAATAATTGAGCACCAGATTTCACTCTGAATATTTGATACCCAGCTTGGTGTGCAAGGTATGGAAGATATTTGTGAAATCAGACACTTCTTAGTCTATTTCTTGCCGCTGTGTGGTCTATTTGGTATATAGGTCGTTATAACTTCTGCCAGGGTAGTATTGTTCCTTAGTAGCATCCGTGAAGGATTCCTAGGTGGTCGTGACTGAAAATAATGAGGTTTCCTTTGTTTCCTTTTAATCACAGAAAGTTTCCCACCAATCTTTGACATGGGGAACGACTTTGAGGAGCGCAAAACTAATCATTTCTCTATTAGAAAAGTTATGTACAGAACAATAACCTTCTGGTAGATTCAACTACTTGTCTACAACATCTGCGTCTATCTGACCTTCAAATATAGGAATATTGAAGTTTATTTGTACCTTGAAGGGGGCGATGCCTCCGTTCGAAGAAGATGCATCGCCTATTGGTAGCCGCCGAAGGATTTGCGTGAAACTATCCATCATCTTGTTCCTCTGTTGCGTGAGGGATTCCTCAATCAATAGTTTGAAAGGATCTCCTATATCATCATATTTATTTTCTCCTATCATTAGAGGTCTCTTGGGCGTGCAAGAGATTCTATCCTCAAGAGAAACAAGCTCGAGACCCAACTCTTTGTACTTCGACCTCGTTGGGGACATGAATTAAGACGACAAGGAGAAGACCGCTCTGATACCACTAATCCAGATTTTATGAGCAGAACGAAATGAATACAGATTATTAAAAGGTTCTTAACATAGAATAAAGAGATACAATAAAACTGGTTTTATATTCAATAATGAAATAATCTGAAACTGTAAAATGTAGCGGAAACAAGCTTGCTGGAATGGTGGCGGCTTATCTCTGAGAAGAGATGTGACGACTGCACGCATTTGCAAGAAGAAGATTAAAATGAGGCTCTGAAGGCCTTTTTACAATAAACAAGAATGCCCAAAACCCTAGACATCCAACCACCTAACCCTAGGAGATGAAGCACCAAAAGTCATGTGGTCCCCTTTTGGGTAAGTTAGTACATCAACTTCCCGAGGTCGTAACTTTTGCATACGATCTCTGTTTTAGGCGTGTGATAGCCGGTTGGAAATGTATCGTCGAGGAGATTCATTTTGGGGGATCAACAATTATTTACGATAACATTGAGGATTTCAATTCCTAAAAACCTTCATTTAGGCCCTCAAAATGGCCCTAGAAGTTAAAACGACTAAAAATAGTAAATTTCCAAAATTGTCAGAAAAATTTCTTGAGCCAGTTGGAAATGGTGGGTGGCCACCGATATCCATATAGATCAATCCTACCTCCTTAGGAAGTAATGGTCTCCATTGCGTTGAGGTCCCCCATCAGATGAGGAAATTTCTGCTAAATTTGGCCCCGGGTGAGCCACTTGCCTTGGTGCAGGAGCTGCCCTGCTTTGACAACTCGATAAAGCTGGATCCTTTGTTGTCAAGTTCCCTTGATCTGTCTGTCCACAATCTAATGATTGGATGCCTGTTGTATGCAGTCAGGGTTGATCTATGTTGGTGTCAACTGTTCTTCTACTTTTGAAGTGTCCAATAATGGTGGGAAATAAGGGCGAAGGAGATCCATGTTGAACACTGAGTGCAGGCCAAGGAAGGGAGGATTGTTGAGCTCAAAAGCATTCCCCCCCATGGACTTTGTGATAGTGTACGACCCATAACAAAGTGGGCGAAGTTTCCGATGGGGTCCTGTAAGGTGTTCTTTCTGTAAGTGCAACCAAACATTTTTTCCCACCTGAAACTTATGTGGCACCCGATGTTGATCATGGTGCTATTTGTACTTCTCATTGGACTTCTGTAGGATATCTTGAACCTGTTGGTGGATGTGCTAGATCTACTCAATGAACCGGGTGGATATGTCAGCTTTAGTTGGAGCAGGAGCAGGGATGATTTTAAGGATGAAAATTTGTTTTAAAATGTAGAAACCTTGGTGAATCTTACTAATCCTTCATATGCCAAATATAAATGTTTGGCGATATTTTTGTAAAAATATTCAAATTTATAAGGATTTTATATAGTTTTTATAAAATTTTGGCGATTTTTAAGGTAAAATAATTTTATCCTATAGAATTTGGGCGAATCATTTTTAAAATAGCGAATCTA
>SNQJ01S0073912.1:50969-76978 GCA_010110895.2 Picea sitchensis | reverse complement strand
TGAGGGTGCCTCGACATGTGTCATGTCTCTTACTTGCTGGAAAGCCATTGACTCTCCCCCTTTGAACGAATCCCAGAACACTCTCAAAGCCTTCAACAACTCCGGTTTTAAGCCCTACGGTGTCCTTCCTTAGTTTCCCATCACGTTAGAAGGCAAAACGGTCCAAGTCGAAGTGGAAGTCTTTGATGCTCCCCTTGATTACAATCTTCTACTTGGCCACAGCTGGATCGATTCCATGCGTGCAGTTGTGTCGACCCTTTTTCGAGTGGTACGTTTCCCACATCAAGGGAAGGTCGTCACTCTCGACTAATTAGCCTTCTTTAACTCCGACACCCGTACTGGCAACATACCGTTCATCGCTAAAACCCCACCGAGTTATGAGAACATCGGTGTAGGCCTTATCAAAGACTCTTCGTTAATGGGTACTTTCCCCATTCCACCGCCCGATGTTCCACGCTCGTCCGTTACTTCAATCAACATGATCTCCACCTCGATTCACGCACTTCCTATGTCTCATGACCCCTGGATAGTACCTGACCCTGGAGATTATCTTCATTACGGTGACGAAATGCCATTAAGTCCGGTCAAATCTGCCTATCAGGCCATTCAATCAGTAACACCTTCTACCCCCTCTCTTGGTGAGTTGTCTTTCGATCCTTTTCATGTCATTTTTCCCACTGATAAGATGATCATGTCTGTCATGGAGGACACCCCTTGGGACGATGGACATCATCATTCCATCCTCTTTCTGGAGCAACATACCATTGAGAAATACCAACGGATATCGACCCCGTCGACCGTTGTCGTCATCTCAACCGTTCTCAGTCCTCACACGATGTGTTTTCTGAAGGCAACTTAAGAAATATCTCACCCACTATTCCCCTCGACATATCTGTCAAACCTGGGATTGTCGAAAATGTCCATATCAGAGCTTCGTGTTCTTATGACGAAGTCGTCACCTACACATCCCTGTTCAAAGAGTTTCGTGACATCTTCGCCTGGAGCTACGAAGAAATGTCGGGTATCGACCCTGAAATTGTGATACATGAGATCAAGACATACCTCGATGCTAAACCCATCCAACAACGCCTTCATCCAGTTCACCCATGTAAAGCGGCGGCTATCAAGCTCGAAGTCGAGAAACTTCTCAAAGCCGAATTTATTTATTTGGTGTCTCTCACTGACTGGGTTTCCAATCTTGTCCTGATCGAAAAGAAACAAGGCACAATTCATGTATGCGTTGATTATAGGGATATCAACAATGCTTGTCCCAAAGACAACTTTCCTACCCCCTTCGTCGATCAGATTGTCGACGATTGCACCAGAAGTGAAATCTTCTCTCTAATGGATGGTTTCTCCGGGTATAATCAAATCAACATTGTTCCCGAGGATCAACATAAGACTGCTTTTATTTGTCCTTGGGGTACTTTTGCCTATCGGAAACTCGCTTTCGGTCTCAAGAACGCTGGCACCACTTTTCAACGCGCTATGTCTTATGATTTCCATGATATCAAGCACATCGTTCAACCATATCTGGACGATTTACCCGCTCACTCAATGCACTGAGTCGATCACCCAACCCACCTCCGAGCCATTTTCGTCCGCTGTTGGTTATACCGTATACGTTTGAATCCTCATAAGTGCATTTTCTGCATGGAATCCGACCACCTTCTAGGTTTGATCATTTCGCATCAAGGGATCTGGGTGGATCCTTTAAAGGTTGAGGCAATCCTTAATCTCCCTCCTCCTTCTACACTTCACCAGTTACAAAGTTTGCAGGGGAAAGCAAAATTTCTTCGTCATTTTATCCCAAATTACGCCGAGATAACTCGTAGATTTACACAGTTACTAAAAAAGGGGTCTAAGTTCGTCTAGGATACCATCGCCAACAATGCTTTCAAAGCTTTGAAATTGTCCCTAACGCGTTCCCCGCTTCTCTTTCCCCCCGATTACAGTCGCGATTATTTCCTCTACCTTGCTGCCTTGGATTACACCATTGGTATGGTTCTCTTCCAAGAGGATGATGCTAACGACGAACATGTTATCTACTACTTGAGTCGAAGTCTAACGCCTACCGAAATCAAGTATTTACATGTCGAAAAACTGGCCTTGGCTACCGTCCAAGCTGTCCAACACTTCCGTCACTATATCCTCTCGCACAAGACTACAATGATTTCTAACTGCAACCCTATGCAACACATTCTCACACGTCAATTGCTAGGGGGAAAATACTCCAAATGGATTGTGATACTCTAGGAGTTTGACTTGGAATTCGAACGCGCCAACTCTAAGAAGTCCTTAGTGTTTTTTGAGTTGATATGCGACTTTCCCTATTCTGAAACGGAAAATGTAGCAGCTGATTCATTACCTGATGAATCCCTTTTCCTCATCAGCACTGATGATCTTTGGTATGGTGATATCATTATATATCTCCAAACCTAGACTTTCCGGCCAACTTTGTCTAGTACTGACCGACGTCGAATACGATACCAAGCTCGTCAATATATTATCCTCGGGGATACTCTTTATCATCGCGAGATTGACTCTGTTTTTCGACGCTGCCTCACATTTGACGAGGCCGAGAGAGCTCTGAATGACTGCCATTCTGGAGCTTGTGGTGGTCATATGTCTGGGTATGCTACTGCCTAGAAGATCTTACGAGCAGGGTATTTTTGGCCTTCTTTATTTAACAACTGCATAATCGCCGTTCAAAAATGCCATGCTTGCCAGACCTATAATAACAAGATATGGTCACGTCCCGCTCCTCTTCACCCTGTGGTCTCCGTTGGTCCCTTTGCAAAATGGGGCATCAATTTCATGACATGTCACCCCCACTCTGCCGGGGGGCATGGGTACATCATTGTGGCCATAGATTACTTTACGAAATGGGCCGAGGTGATGCCGACATTTGATAACACTGGAAAGACTGCAACATTATTCATTTTTAATCACATCATAGCTCATTTTGGTGTTCCCCAAGCTATCGTCACTGATCACGGTAGCCACTTTAGAAACTTCATGATGTCCGAACTTACTGAAAAGTTGGGTCTTCACCATGAAAACTGAACGCCCTATTACCCACAAGCCAATGGCCAAGTCGAAGCAATTAACAAAGTTCTCATAACTATGCTCTGACGAATGATAGGGATTCACAAAACAAGTTGGCACACAATGTTGTTTTCAGCATTGTGGGCTTACCGGACATCTGTCAAGTCCGCTACTGGGTTTACATCTTTCCAGTTAGTCTATGGTTTGGAAGCCATTCTCCCGATTGAATGCGAGATACCCTCTTTAAAACTAGCTGTTGAACTCCTACCAAACACTTCTGTTGCGGAAGAATGTCTATTGTATCTTATGCGATTAGACGAAACTCGACGCGATGCCAACCTAGTCATAGAAGCTCAGAAAAAATGTGTCAAGGCCCAATACGACAAACATGTCAAGCCTTTCATTTTCTCCGAAGGAGATCTCGTTGTCCTCTATGAACAAGATCGAGATATGCTAGGAGCTGGAAAATTTGAAGCCATGTGGCAAGGTCCTTATATCGTTCGACGAGTTTTGGAAAAAGGGGCTTATGAGTTAGTAGATTATGATGGTATCCCTTTGAGTGAACCCAGGAATGGGTTTTACTTGAAGAGGTACTATGCATAAAATCACCTGTGCACGAGTACTTGTATTTTTATTGTATCATACTTTTTGTGTGTTACTATAGCTCGCTTTTGTTGTTATCTGGTCTCTGCCCTTATGTGACGTTGTGTTTGATTTCCAGATGTTAGAGTCTTTGCTACCCTACATTGGCTTCGCTGATGGCGCTAGCCGTAGTACTCAGAACCTTGCTTCCGCTGCATGGGAAATTTACGCCCCTACAAACGAATTTGTCTCCTTACGAGGTGTGTGTCTCGGCCATGCGACCAACAATATTGCAGAGTATAGTTCCATTATCGAATTATTGGTTGATGCTATCTCACTTGGAATCCGTCATTTGGTTGTGCGACTTGATTCACAGCTTGTAGTACTACGACTAAGTAATGTCTATACTATTCGAAGTCCTACTTTGTTACGGGTGTATTTTCAAATTAGCCTCTTGGAACGTTATTTTGATTATATTGAATATCAACATATTCCTAGATGTCTAAATACATTAACTGATGCATTGGCTAACTATGTATTAGAAAGAAATTTGGATCATTTATAAATCAATCACATCAATTTTCACACAACACAAGATAAACCGGTAGAATCCATCTATATATATAACGATCAAAAGAGTTTTTTTTACAAAACGTTTTGTCTGAGGACCAAAATGTCAAAATCTGAAGCTCATAGCGTCTACAAAATGACGTCGTGGATGACGTTCACGGTAACACACGACTGCCCGGGAAACCCTACGGAGCAGTCGACCAATGGAATCTGACACTCCTACTGTGTGACACTGATAGCGTATAGGACTACCAAGTTCTTTTGAAGCAGTTCCTCCAATCTTTTCTGGAACATCATCAAGATTTATTGGACTTGTTTCCAGTCCTTTTCCTTTTTCTATTCCTGTCTCTTTTATATGAGAACCTTATGTGTTTTGAGGAGGTTTTTCAGCATCCTTCAACTTATCTTTTTCATTGGCTTTACCCTGAGTATTAGTTTCAAACCCTGGAGGGGTTTCTTCCTATTCTGGCAATAAGGTCGAAATTTCACCCTGTAAAATCTTTGGTAGAAAGCTTCGCCTATGGATTTGAAAGATGCAAATCCAGCCTGTGAGTCAGGGGGCAAGGCTTGTACTCTGTTCTGCACTTCCTCATAAGACTTAACATCTTTGAAAATATCATCATAAACAGAAACTTCATGTTCATATGCTTTTAAATTACAATGTATGTAATGCCGACTAATTATTTGGTAAGGGTCATGTTTTCTGTGCTCAATGTTTACTAACTTCACTTCCTCCAATGACTCGGCCTCCGCCTTAGAATGGCCTAAATTTGATAAAGTAAATTTTCCGACATGAACAGGGAAAGATGGCCATGCTTTTTTCTGAAGGGATTTTAATTCTAACCCAATACCACCCTTGGCCAATTGATAAACTACTTCTCTGCATATCAATCTGTCTGGTAAAAATTTCGGGAGTGCGTGAGGAGGAATGGAACAGCCATAGACCCTAACATAGGAAAAATTTTCCTCAATAAACCAACCAGCAACAGATTTAAGACTTTCTATGATTGCATTAGAAATGCGAGGGGGTTCACATCCAAAAAATAATTTGTGCATAGGAATAATTACAAAATGACAAACATCGTAAAATGCTTCTTTAGCATTTTCTTCCCAGAGGGTTGAGTGATATTTATGAACAGGCTCTGGGTAGGAAACATTCCAACTCTAATTCATTAATGGAAATGGGGTCATAAAACAAATGGCATCCATAATATAAGCAGACACATAAAAAGACACTGGTTGTCCTTTTGACTTCGCTTCTTTATACTATAAAATTTCTTGTGTTAGGTTATCCGATAAAATTTTATGCCAGTTGAAACCATTTCCATTTCAAACTTCTTCTAAGAAGGGTACCCAGTCTGCATGAAAGTGACAGGGATCTTTCCTTCCGAAAAGTCTGCATAACATCATGGCTACATAAACCATATACTCATTTAAGGACGTTGTGGCATAAATCCCCTGAGAATCAGCCCTAAATTTTGCTTCAAACCTTGACCATCCTTTAATCATGTCGGGGTATGTCTGATCTGCCTCAATACATTCTTTTCTCTGAAATTCAGCTAAAAATTCAGCATTAAAGGTGTGTATATAATTCAGAGATACTTTATACATTACTTGAATGTGCTCAGGCCGAAATGAGCCGACGATATCTCCTTGCTCGTTCTGGATACTTCTTGTTTGGATATCTACTTTATCCAGAGCCCAGCCGACCATCTAAGTATATGGCACCAGCCTCGGACGCGCAACAACCTTATGAAGTTCAGACACAGCAACGTCCCGTAGATGATTTTCAGAATCAGGGTCGGCATACTTTAGCTCGTCCTCCAGCAAGTCGGAAAATCCAGTCCATGATTTGATGGAGTGTATGGCGTGTGGAGTAGTATCAGAGATAATGTCACCTTCCCGTGGTTCTTCATTTTTCTTCTGTGCTTTTTTAGGTGCCATAGCTCTGTGTTTTACTTGAGAACTTGTCACAGAAAGTGGTTGAATAGGCTCAGCTTTAGAATAAAAACACAGACGTTTCGAATGTTTACTTCGAATATATCATAAAAATATTGATATTTTTACATCTGTTATGAAATTAAAGCTCTTAATGCAAAAAATATTTCCGGAGATATGCATTTAATGTCCGTACTTAGGCTTTCTCGGCCTTTTCAAAATAAAAAGAGAAACTTGCTTAATTGGACAACGATGCATTAATGAACACTCAAAGAAAGATTAACTTTAAACCTGTTTTGAAAGTGGATTTATTAGTGTTAATTTTGAGTCAAATTTGAAAACATGATTTTTCGGGGTTTCACCAATCTTGATGTCGAAAAATATGTCATCGAAGAAACCCGATCGCCGAAATCGCGATGTATTAATTAAAATTTAAACATTTTTAGTATGTTCATTAATCGAGATTAGACTTTCTCAGGATTTCGTTAATTAGAATTCTGGAAATCAGGATTTCGGGAAACCTGATGACATGAGACGTGCTCTCACGGAATTGCGAATCGTGAAATCGCGATGGCGCTTTTCTTTTAATCAAGATTTAATTTATCTTAATTAACTAAGTAATTGAGATTAAGTTCAAAACAAGATTAGTTAATTTAACGTAAACTGTGGATCGAGATTTCGGAAATCGGGAATTCGGGAAACACGATGACAAGATATATGATCTTATTGAACCGTGAATCCCGATATCGCGACGTGATTAACTTAATATTTAAACCCTCTTAAAAGGGAATTAAGTAATTTGTGTTTTGATTAAGTCTTAAAGTATCAGGAGATCAGGGATCGGGATTTCGTAAATCGATTTGCATCAAAAATTTGTTTACGGAAAATCCCGAATCTCGATTTCTTTAACATTTGAATGAAAAGTTCACGAATTTAAAATTATACTCCTTTTAAATAATTTTTCGAAGAGTGTTGGAAAAATTTATATTTTGTAAACTTTTATCCGTTCTTTATTCAAAAATAATAAATAAAAAGGTATCGCGAATTTAGAATTGACGAAATTCTTGTTTTAGGAAAGCCGAAAACTTAAAGACTCAAAAAGTAAAAATCTAGGCCTTAAGGATAAAAGATTTTAAGATCTGTTTCAACATAGGCTCCAACTGGGGACCTCGTCTCCCTGCGGGACGAGGAGAACATGTAGACTCAGTGCCTTCCATTGGGTAAATGGTGTCAAGGGTTTATCTCTGAGAAACTGTTAAAGGAGAGGAAAAAGAGATTTTATAAAACCTGTGAAAACCTTTTCAAAACTTTTTATTTGTTTTAAAATCAGTTGTAATCTTCTTCATAATATTCTCTTTCCCATTCTAAATTTAAGTTAGTATTAAGATGATTAGAACAATCTTAGGAAACTCAACAGATTTGTAAATTTCAACTTGCATCAATCGAACTAAAATTTATATATTTTTTTTATTGGGGAGCTCTATTTTGACTTGAGATGAATATCCAGTTTTAAAAAATTGATAACTAGAATATAATTATAGATAAGTATGAAAAAATTACAGACACCTCAGATATTTCTTCACTACCAGCGGGCCTGTTCAGTACCCCGGTGAAGTTATCTGTCCCTTTTTACTGAATTTCCTTTCACCGCTTCGAGAGCTAATTATATTTTTATACTCAGATATTACTTCACTGCCAGCAGGCCTGTTCAGTACCCCGGTGAAGTTATCTGTTTCTTTTATATTTAGACGAGGGCAATCATTTAAATGAATTTCCTTTCATCGTCTGTAGAACTAGATGGGGGCAATCAAATATGAATTTCCTTTCACCATCTGTCTTATAGTTAATTTGTGCATACGAAGCGGGGGCAATCAGTGATACTTAAAATATCAGGGGTGGTTATCTGTGTAAAAATTTATAATAGAGGTTTGTCAACTTGTTTTGATTATTCTAGACCAATATTTCTCAACCTTCAAAACCTCTCAGTCTGTAGAGAAAATGGGAAAAATTATTTTCAGGGGTTTTCTTTTGAGAAAGCTTAAAACCTCAGACAAACTGTCAAGAAACTTAAGATAGTTAAAATCAACTCAAACATAACCAGTTTTAGTCAGAGAATAAGAACTATGAAAGTTGACCTTACTGAATTAAATCATTTGTTGATTTTCAAGGTTAATACATAATCTCTCCTACTCTAATAAGAAAGTTCGAAATCATGAAAGATGGTTTCGATGGTTTTAAAGGAGATGTTCAACAATCTGTAAGCCAGAAACCTAAGTTATGATTTCAAAAACAACTCTTTGGACTTTTCTTCTTATTTAAATTTTTATTTATATATATATATATATATATATATATTTATTTTATTTTTGGTATAAAAACTTAACTAATTTTTTATTTTATTTTCAAAACGAGAAGGGGTTTTCAAAAAATGAAAACACAAAGCGGTATATACAATGAGATTTTTTTGTGAATCAATTATTCCATATAATGCTTTAAGAAACGCCCATTAACAGGGGCGTTCAAGATCTTACCATCCAAATTTTCAAGTAGAAAAGAATTTTTTCCTTCGGAAGATGTTACCTTAAATGGCCCATACCAAATATGATCGAATTTACCATTTTTTCCTGAATCCTCCTTTCGAGCATCCCACTTCAAAACCAGGTCCCCTGGGAGAACGTTCCTGTCCTTAGCTTTACGATCAAATAATGTATTCATATCATCCTGGTACTTCTGCATCTTTTCATCCACTACAACCCTGTGTTGCTGAACTTCAATTAGCTGATTTATTCTTCTTGTGAGAGGGTTTGGTTCTTCCTTCTCATCTTGCCATAGTTTCATCACAGGGAGTGCTATATTTATGGGCAACACTAAATTAGTTCCATACACCATTTGAAATGGAGAAGTGCCGATAGACTTCTTTGTGCCTATCTGATTTGCCCACAGAGCATATTTTAAATGTAAGTGCTAAGATTTTTTATTTTCATTTAACACTTTCTTGATTATACTGATCAAGCTCTTGTTAGAAGATTCTGCTAGACCATTTCCCTGTGGGTAGTATGCTGTGGAATGTCCCAACACAATATTATATTTATGGCAAAAACTGACCATTTCCATAGAATTAAAAGCCTGCGCATTTTCTGTGACTATCTTTCTAGGACAACCGAACCTGGACAAGATATTTTCTTCTAAGAAGTCTATAACTACTGAATCAGTAGCCTTCCTTGTTGGGATAGCTTCCACCCATTTGGTGACATAGTCTGCAGCAGTCAAGATCCATCTGTGTTGGGCACTTGAATGAGGATTAATCTCACCTATGAAGTCAAGTCCCCATTGTTGAAAATGAGCTTCTGTCTTGACTGGGGCTAATGGCATCGCTGGTAGCTTATGTTTTCCTGCAAAGAATTGGCAGGGCCTGCAAGCTCGTACCTTAGCATTGACATTTGGGAAAAGTTTAGGCCAGTAATAACCAACCCTCAGGATTTTATATGCTATAGATCTCCAAGCGTGGTGTCCTCCACATACTCCTTCATGAAATTGACGTATAACTTCCTCGGTTTCTGATTCAACTAGACAAACTAAGAGGAAACCAAGCGGGTCTTTCCAGTATAATAGTTTTTCAGAAATACAGTATTTAACTGCATGCAACTTTAGCGTTCTAGCTTTGGATGGAGACAAGTCAGTTGGACATTTCAAAGTTAATAAGTATGTTACTATGTCCTTGTACCAATTCGATGACGTGAATTTCTCCTCGATCCTGTTTTCGACTATTTGGTCATCAAGTTCATTCACGTCTATCCATCCCTCTTCCTCCTGAGAACTGTTTATCCCAAGAGCCCTGAAATTGGATTCAGCTAAAAGTTTAGCTAAACCCTGTCCTTTTACCAATTTGGTCGGTTTAACCTCCAAATCAAACTCTTGAATTTTTGCAAGCCATCTCCCTCTTTTACCATCACTGTCTGCCTGAACCAAGATATCCTTTACAACACTAGTGGGTACATATGCAATCACTTTAGAATGTAAAACATAAGTTCTGAAAGCTTTCAATGCTTTTACCATAGCATACGCTTGCTTTTCCATTATATTGTATTTGAGTTCTGCATCTCAGAGGATTTTTCTAAACAAGGCTATAGGTTGTTTGAAACCTTCTTCGTTCTTCTGAAGGAGTACAACAGGAAGCGTGTGTTCAGAGGCAAATGAAAAAATAAGAAAATCTTTGAGATAATCAAGACTCGCTAGTACTGGTGCCTCACTAATAACTTTTTTAATATGGGCGAAGGATGCCTTAGCTTCTGCTGTCCACTTTACTTCACTGTTTTTTCTGAGCATATGTGTAATCAGTTTAACAATTTCAGCGAACTTAGGAATAAATCTTCTCAAGAAATTAATTTTTCCTAAAAATGATTGAATTTCTTTAACATTCCTAGGAATAGCTATTGTATCTATAGCCTCTACTCTTTTAGGATCAATCCTGATTCCATCTTGGGATACGATATGACCCAAGAACTTGCCTTCCTGCATAGCGAAATGAGACTTTTTAGGATTTAAGGATAGACCAAACCTGCGGCATTTTTCAAATGTTTGTTTGAGATGAATTAGGTGGTCTTCATCTGATTTTGAAAAAATAGTAAGATCATCCAAATAGATGACTACAAACTTGTCTCGTTCACCGACGAAAGCAATATCCATTGTGCGTTGAAAATCAGCTCCTGCATTCATTAGTCCAAATGGCATTTTATCATACATAAACGTGCCCCAAGGAGTGGTAAATGCAGTTTTTTCTTTGTCAAGCTCACTGACAACAATCTGATTATAACTTGAAAATCCGTCAATCATTGACATTCTATTAGCCCCTACTAATTTTTCAAGTACACGGTCCATTTTAGGTAGAGGATAATTATCTTTAAGAGAAGATTTATTAAGATTCTTGAAATCAACACATAATCTGATTTCCCCATTTTTCTTTCTAACTGGGACCTGATTAGCTACCCAATCAGAATATATTAGGGGTACAATTATCTTAGCATCAAGAAGTTTTTTCACTTCTCATTCAATAACAGGTAATAAAATAGGGTTAAATTGTCAGAGTTTTTGTTTGAAAGGTTAGACACCTGGTTTGAGAGGTATTTTATGTTCAATTACAGAAGTGTCATATGTTTTCAGTTCTTTGTATGACCATGCAAAAACATCTTTATATTTTCTTAACAGCTCCGTGTATTTTTTTTTGTTTTCTGTTGATAAATATTTGGATAGTTTAACCATTCGGGGGTTATCTTCAGTTCCTATATTACAATCTTCAACCTCCTCTGGTTGGGGTTGTAGAGTAGTCTTAGAAGGGATGTCATTTTGATTAAAAAGTCTTTCCAAAGGGATTAGACCCTTGGGGATTTGGTTGTTCTTGAGAACAAGCATTCGGTGGTTTGCAATTTTATCATGAAATTCTTTAGAATCCTCACCTTATTGCATGATCCAAATAGGATGATTTTGATTTTCCTGATCGGTATGTGTTTCTGCAAATTCATCTAAAGATTCTAGAAATTTTCGAAGCTGCTCATCGTCTTCAAAAACCTGCCAATGTTGTATATTATTTGGTATTGAAGGGAGATGCCTCATTTGTATATGAAATTTTAAATTAAAAGCAGTCGGGGGTGTAAAAGTTGATGCAGCTTTGGCTAAAGCATCAGCTTGTTGATTCTCGGATCTTGGGACGAAATTAAAATTCACAGAAGTGAAGAAGTTCTCGATTAAATCCCAGACACAATTCCTATAGGACCGTAATCTAGGATGCTTAGCCTGATATTTCCGATTCACTTGTTTTATAATTAACTCTGCATCACCAAATACTTCGAGTTTCTTAATCTTCATCCTTCTAGTAGCTTCTAGTCCTAGCACTAAAGCTTCATATTCACATACATTATTTGTACAATCTATATTCCACTGGAGCCTATATGAAAAAGGAATAACAAATTGATCATCGGGAGCGATAAGAAGTGCTCCTGCCCCAGCTCCAAGATAGGAGGAAGCACCATCAAAATACATTTTCCATATACCAGTACTATATACATTTTTCTCTATTTCTTTTTTTCAATTTTTTCTTCTGTACATTTATCATCTACATCTACTTCAAAATCATCATCTAAAGATAATATACAATTTCCTAAATCCTGGTCGGCAATATACACTGGATGTTTGTTAGGGTTTTTCGGGTCACCTATAGTAAATGCTAACCGAGTCTCTCCGTAAAGACGAGTGAATTGGCCTCCGAAAACTGGAATTGTAGCGTAAGCCATATCTAGCTGAAGGGATCCTCCAAGCGTAGGACCCCATGATCTAGATAATAGCATACCATACTTTGGGGGAAGCGACAACTACATCCATAAGAATACTTTTAGAAGGTATCTGATCCAAACCTACTACCAGGTCTTTAATCATACCTATGCATTTTACTTTACTTGAATCGAAAGAATATAAATTACCATAGGGTCTTGTGATTTCCAGACCAAGTTTTTCCATTATTGCCTTTGGCATAACATTGTGGGAAGCACCGGAATCCAACATACAGTTATGGAGAAGGTGATCAAACAGGGTTAATGTAATATAAAAAAGGATCCACTGTGTCTCTTGCACCTTCGACGTGTGGACCGAAGACTAAGATAGGTTTGTCATCCTCTAAATTAATAGCGTCAGCCTGGCTTTCATCTTCGAAAAAATTAATCATTTTGGCGATTTGTTTTCTGTATACAGGGTTTTTAGCTAACTCAACAAGGGGAATAGGAATTTTGATTTTATTTATTTCGTTTTCCAAATTAAAGTTTCCTAGAGCCTTGTCATTTCGATGTTCAGGGCTTCCATACTTTTCTTTTCAGTTTTACATTGAGATGTGACCTTGTTTTCTTTTATAGGGGTTTGTGTCTTCACAGGGAGTGTTCCTATGTGTTCTGACTGTACAGGTAGCGTATCAACTGTGTTTATTTTTGCAGATTGTTTATCTGCAACCTTTGGAGTTACCTCATCGGTCTCATTTCTCGACAAAATCTTTTTTGTCGAAACATTTGGGAGATTTTTATTTCTTGGTCTCAAATTATATTTTCCCTGTAATTCAGCAATAATATCATCTGCAATATTTTGATATATGGAATCATCAGTAATATTATTGTTAATCTGTTCATCCGATGTACTTTCTAGTTCTTCATAGGATCTTAAAGAGCTAGCTGCTAGGGATCGGAACCAGGTCCTCACCTGTCCCTCGAAGGTTTGAAAAAGGAGCCTAGAATAAACATCTTCATGTTCTATTTCTAGTATATTAGCAAATTGATCAAAAACTTTTATATGTTCTTGGGTAGTCAAATGACCTTCCCCTATAAATTTCGGAAGGATTTTCATATAGTTCTCAGGAAGATCATGAAGCAGAACAGGAAGAACAAGGGGAGCGTATATTGCAGCCACTTTAGCGAAAATCCATGGAAGCGGTACTTGACCACCTCCAGGGGCACCGCCTCCAGCTCCAACACCTCCTTGTGCAGCCATGGTTAGATTTGGGACTGAAGTTTGGACAATGCGAGGAGAAGATTCTCGGAGATCTGGAGAAGAAACTTCAGGAAATGAGAAAATATCAAATGAGGGGGGAAGTGAAAGTGATCTTTCAAGAGTTTTCGATGAGTTTGATTGTGTAAAATTACGCTGATCTATAGTATATGTGGATAAAAACATTTGTTTAAGTGATTTTCGTGATTTTAAAATTTTTTCCGGATCAGAGACTGGCGAGGTCTGTTTACTATCCGGGTTTTTTCTGGTGTTCTTACGACTACTAGCCAGTTTATTTAGTGTGGAGTCACCAATGAAAAATATTTTATCCTTAGAAGGTTTTCTGTTCTTGTTCACTATCAAAAACAAAAATTGTCAATATCGTTCTTCCCAGGGAAATAATTTGTTTCTTCATTCCCCGACAACGATGCCAAAAAGATGTTGTTCCTGAGTTTATGTTTTAAGCCTAAAAAACATACCGTCAAGGCATCCGTGAATGATTTTAAAGGAATGATTTAGAAATAATAATTTAAAAGAAGGTAGAGGCAAAATCAGCTTCTCAACTGTCTTTGTCTTGCTTCTTGCTGTTCTTGGATGCTAATGTCACGTTCAATGGCAGCCCATGATCGTTCTAGTTCTACCCGATTGGTCGCTATCTGTAAAATGGTGTTAAATAGGTTTAAAGCGATGCTAGTTTGATCTTGGAGTCCGGGTTCAATGTTGGGTTGTCTAACACTTGGAACAGTCATGGAGAATAAATCTTTATTTATTTATTAAAGGGTTTTAATCAATTTGTTACTTCAGATTTCCATAGATGAGATCAAGGAAAACAATTTAAAAATCTAAAATAGTAATGTAAACACATTCAAAGCCGTTTCCTGGTTTTGTAACACTTTCATGAATTGTGAACAACAAATGAATACTACAGAGAAATACAAGGCTTTGATCAAGAAAGAATCTTATATTTCCACAGACAATAATGAAAGAAAAGACGAGGTTTCTAACAAGGGTTAAGTATTAAGGAACAAAAGCTTCACAACTCTTGAAATTACTAAAAGCGATTTCAAAGGAAAAACTGTAAAACATTTGACATCCAAACCAATCTGAAATATAAATCTCTGATATATATATAGCTTCAAATTGATTTACTTGTTAGATATAACATTAAAAGGAAAAATTCAACAGAGTATGATAAATAGGGAGAAGACACATAGTTACAAAATTGCAGGATCCAGAATCTCGTTTGCGATTTATATTCTGATGTATTTCAAAACTGATGTTACAAAAATGACTATCTCAAAAATTTCTGAAGCCCTTTCTTAGCCTCTAGAAACTATATTTATACCTTTTCATCAAAGTTTCTCGTCGTTCATTAACCAACTTCCTAATATTACGGTTACATAAAAATAATGTCAACCGTGTACAATTTCTAATAATAAAAACATTTAAAAAAAAAAAAAAAAAGGGTTTCAAGTTTGTGTTGACGAACTTTCTTTTTCTGTATCAACACATTGAACACATTTTGCCAAAAAATTTACTAATATCCTTGGAGCTTCGGGTATTTCATTGGCTTCAAATGAGAAAAATCTCCTCTGTAATTCCGGCAACCGACTTTCTATCATTCTTTCTGTGAACTTAACAGTTTTCAATTTTAAACTTGAAGTTACCATCCACTTGTTGATCTCCATGATGTTGATCAATTTGATGTTTGCAATTTCTGCTTTCTTTTCCTGGAGCTCTTTTCTAAACCTCAGTTGATGCTTGGTTATATTGACTTTACCTAACAAACCGAAACAACCATCTGTTCTGATATTCACTGAATCTCTTTCCAAGAGATCGAAGAGTCCTTGGCAATATTCATTAACTTCCCTTGCGATTCGTTTATATTCAACCAATTTTGATTCCCACACTTTAATCATTATATCTCCTTTAACTTGTTTAGAAATTGATAATTTATGTGTCTTTCTAATTTATTCTTTTGATGAGGAGGCCACTTCTTTCTGAAAGGTTTTCCTAGCTGCTTTTGCCTCTCTTTCTTTCAGGAAAACATTTTCCAACGACTTATTTGATTCCTGAAAATAATTCTGGATTATTTCCAGATTCAAGAATACTTTCTGTTGTTCCTCCTCTATTCTTGCATATGTCTCAGATGCCTGTGTCCTGAAATGTTCAAGTTCAACTACCTGGTTAGTAATAGAAATAATCTTATCATGCAACTGTTTGTTTTCTTCTCCTAGCTTTTGAACCTATTCTTGTGTGACCTGTATTAAATGTTTTGCCTCATCCAACTCTTTATTTATTTTTTTGATTTCTTGCATATCTTTGAGTCTAGCTTGTTCTAGACCTTTCTGTATTCCCCAAGCAATATTTCTTTCACTTTCTTTTATTTTGTCTTGCAACATGATTATTGTTTGATCCTTTTCTTCAAGCATAGTTGTTAAATTTCCCACAGAATACATATTAGCTGATGCTATAGCACCCATTGTTCCTGCTAATTCTGTAGCGAATTCTCCTTCCTTGAGTTTCTTTCCATCTATGATAACTCTATGCCTTTTAATTGTTCCTTCTCCTCTTGGATGAATTTCTTGCTTCAAGACTGCTCTTCACTTTTTGCTGAAAAAATAATCTGACGAGGGGATCTCATCTCTTGAAATCGGCTCTAGGTCACTGACATACAAAACTCCTTCATGAGGGGTTCCGAAAGTAGACTGTAATGGAGTTAAAGAGGTTATAGGACTACCAAGTTATTTTGAAGTAGTTCCTCCAATATTTTCTGGAACATCATCAAGATTTATTGGACTTGTTTCCAGTCCTTTTCCTTTCTCTGTTCCTGGTTCTTTTATCTAAGAACCTTTTGTGTTTTGAGGAGGTTTTTCAACATCCTTCAACTTATCTTTGTCATTGGATTTACCCTGAGTATTAGTTTCAAACCCTGGAGGGGTTTCTTCCTGTTCTGGCAATAAGGTCGAAATTTCACCCTGTAAAATCTTCGGTAGATAGCTTCGCCTATGGCTTTGAAAAGATGCAAACCCATCCTGTGAGTCAGGGGGCAAGGCTTGTACTCTGTTCTACACTTCCTCATAAGACTTAACATCTTTGAAAATATCATCATAAACAAAAACTTCATGTTCATATTCTTTTAAATTACAATGTATGTAATGCCGACTAATTATTTGGTAAGGGTCATGTTTTCTGTGCTCAATGTTTACTAACTTCACTTCCTCCAATGACTCGGCCTCCGCCTTAGAATGGCCTAAATTTGATAAAGTAAATTTTCCGACATGAACAGGGAAAGATGGCCATGCTTTTTTCTGAAGGGCTTTTAATTCTAACCAAATACCACCCTTGGCCAACTAATAAGCTACTTCTCTGCATATCAATCTGTCTGGTAAAAAATTCGGGAGTGTGTGAGGAGGAATGGAACAACCATAGACCCTAACATCGGAAAACTTTTCCTCAATAAACCAATCGACAACAGATTTAAGACTTTCTATGACTGCATTAGAAATGCGAGGGGGTTCACATCCAAAAAATAATTTGTGCATAGGAATAATTACAAAATGACAAGCATCATAAAATGTTTCTTTAGCATTTTCTTCCCAGAGGGTTGAGTGATATTTATGAACAGGCTCTGGGCAGGAAACACTCCAACTCCAATTCATTAATGGAAATGGGGTCATAAAACAAATGGAATCCATAATATAAGCAGACATATAAAAAGACACTGGTTGTCCTTTTGACTTGGCTTCTTTATACTTTAAAATTTCTTGTGTCAGGTTATCCGATAAAATTTTATGCCAGTTGAAACCATTTCCATTTCCAACTTATTCTAAGAAGGGTACCCAGTCTGCATGAAAGTGACAGGGATCTTTCCTTCCGAAAATTCTGCATAACATCATGGCTACATAAACCATATACTCATTTAAGGACGCTGTGGCATAAATCCCCTGAGAATCAGCCCTAAATTTTGCTTCAGACCTTGCCCATCCTTTAATCATGTCGGGGTATGTCTGATCTGCCTCAATACATTCTTTTCTCTGAAATTCAACTAAAAATTCAGCATTAAAGGTGTGTTTATAATTCAGAGATAGTTTATACATTACTTGAATGTGCTCAGGCCGAAATGAGCCGACGATAGCTCCTTGCTCATTCTGGATACTTATTGCTGGGATATCTACTTTATCCAGAGCCCAGCTGACCATCTCAGTATATGGCACCATCCTCGGACGCGCAACAACCTTATGAAGTTCAGACTCAGCAACGTACCGTAGATGATTTTCAGAATCAGGGTCGGCATACTTTAGCTCGTCCTCTAGCAAGTCAGAAATTCCAGTCCATGATTTGATGGAGTGTATGGCGTGTGGAGTAGTATCAGAGATAATTTCACCTTCCTGTGGTTCTTCGTTTTTCTTCTGTTCTTTTTTAGGTGCCATAGCTCTGTGTTTGACTTGAGAACCTGTCACAGAAAGTGGTTGAATAGGCTCAGCTTTAGAATGAAAACACAGACATTTCGAACGTTTACTTCGAATATATCATAAAAATATTGAGATTTTTACATCTGTTATGAAATTAAAGCTCTTAATGCAAAAAATATTTCTAGAGATATGCAGTTAATGTCCGTACTTAGGCTTTCTCGGCCTTTTCAAAATAAAAAGAGAAACTTGCTTAATCGGACAACGATGCATTAATGAACACTCAAAGAAAGATTAACTTTAAACCTGTTTTGAAAGTGGATTTATTAGTGTTAATTTTGAGTCAAATTTGAAAACATGATTTTTCGGGGTTTCGCCAATCTTGATGTCGAAAAATATGTCATCAAAGAAACTCGATCACCGAAATCGCGATGTATTAATTAAAATTTAAACGTTTTTAGTATGTTCATTAATCACGATTAGACTTTCTCGGGATTTCGTTAATTAGAATTCTGGAAATCGGGATTTTGGGAAACCTGATGACATGAGACGTGCTCTCACGGAATTGCGAATCGCGAAATCGCGATGGCGCTTTTCTTTTAATCAAGATTTAAATTATCTTAATTAACTAAGTAATTAAGATTAAGTTTAAAACATGATTAGTTAATTTAACATAAACTGTGGATCAGGATTTCAAAAATCGAGAATTTGGGAAACACGATGACAAGATATATGATCTTATTGAACCGTGAATCCCGATATCGCGACGTGATTAACTTAATATTTAAACCCTCTTAAAAGGGAATTAAGTAATTTGTGTTTTGATTAAGTCTTAAAGTATCGGGAGATCGGGGATCGGGATTTCGTAAATCGATTTGAATCAAAAATTTGTTTACGGAAAACCCCAAATCCCGATTTCTTTAGCATTTGAATGAAAAATTCACAAATTTAAAATTATACTCCTTTTAAATAATTTTTCGAAGAGTGTTGGAAAACTTTATATTTTGTAAACTTTTATCCATTCTTTATTCCAAAATAATAAATAAAAAGGTATCACGAATTTAGAATTGACGAAATTCTTGTTTTAGGAAAGTCGAAAACTTAAAGACTCAAAAAGTAAAAATCTAGGCCTTAAGGATAAAAGATTTTAAGATATGTTTCAACACCCTACATGAAATACTTGCTGATCGGGATCCCACATATGCACAAGGTACTCCAATAACCTGATTTGGGCCCTCATGCCCGGGATACGAAAGTACTTCAAAAGACCACAGTTTCTCAAAGCGGCAATAGTGGGTGGATGTTTTCCGGCAATGGCATTATCTTCTTCGTGCTTCCTTTCACGCCATTCCAGAACCATTGTGATGGCCAACTACTTGCATAAGAAGCACAAGAAGAAGATTAATAACTCTATTCATAAATTGGTTCTCTTTCATTGAGCAAAACGTCAATTTTTTTTTATGCTTTGCGGTTCTCGCAGGTGCCCTTTAGGCACAGTGCGAGGTTCTCGCAGGCTACTATGAGCTCACCTGCGAGAATGACCCATTCTCACAGGTCCCGTGTAGCTCACCTGCAAGAATGGATGAGCGCCATAATAAACCCCAAAACCAACTCAAAATGATAGTTTTTACCAATGAAAATGGAAAATTAAACCATGAACTAGTAGAGGACAAATTGCCTACCTCACTACCACTGACGGTTCGTTGAATGAATGCTCGTAACTCCCGCAATCTGACACCAAATTTCGAGGGTAAAAGAGGGGTTTTGGGGCTCAAATAGTGGTAAAGTGAAAATGATATGGTAAAAAGAGTTTTTATTTCTTTATATTGACTTTTACAATGTTATTGAATTTTTAATAATTATTTATTTCTTAAAACCTAATCCCTAATTCCCTTTTGAGTGTAACGTTTGCAGGCATAACGACTTCGATGTTCATGTACAGGGATGCAGACATATTTTTTCTTCTTCATCGCATGTTTTGATTGTTTTTCATGGTTTTTGTATAAAACCTCGAGCTGGGTCTTTGTCCGTTCTCATGCTTGAAAATACATGAGAACGCGATCGAGCATACTTTTATCACTTTTTCGGGCTCAACAAGGTTATACGAAAAAGGAACCCCCATGGAGTCCTCTTTAAGCTCTTTTCAAACTCTCTAAACATGAAAAGATAGCCGAGCGACCTTGCTATTTTCACGCTCGATAAAGTATTTGAAGAAAGCGTTTGTTGGGCGATAATTTATCTCTTTTTCGGTCTCATCAAACTATTTTATGAAAAAGGAACTGAGAGAGTTCTCTTTTAAGTGTTTTTCCAAACTCTATAATCATGAAAAACCTTCGAGTTTTCTATATTTGGACTCGTTAAACAAACATCGAAAGACCCATAATGGGACCGAACCACTCCTTCTTAGGGTTCGTTAAACATACTCCGAAGGATAAGCTTATATCAACAAGCATATGTTATCCTCCTCAAGCTTGCGTAAAAATAAAGAGGTACTCACCAGAAATGGTGGGGGGAAATTTGGGAAAGGGATATGTTCTCATCTTCGTATTGATTGGCAGTAAGTGTCACTCTTGAAAATGACACCCCCTATTCATTATTTGAAGCTGGTTTGGGAAATCCATTTGTCTCTCATTCAATTTGCTACGAGGACATACCCTGTGTCGTCTTTGAGTCAATGCTGCCAAATCATTGGTCGTGGCCTTTCCCGTGTCTAGTCCAACTTACATCATACTCTGTTTCACTTTCAAAATTTGTTACTCATTTCATGTCATTGATGGGGGATACATCAAGGCCCTCCTGTGACGAGTTTTGTTCCATCGACTTCAACTCATTATTCGAAAAAAAGACTTAGAAATTCTTTGGTACCTTGGAACTTGCATGCCTCAATGGCAGGCTTCCTCTCTTTTGACAGTGGGTTTACATCATTGACCCCTGATCGAAAGATTCCGTTGAATGTTTGACTTCAACTCATTCATTCACACTTGATGGATTGTACTAGAGTACCTTGGGAGTCATTGACATTAATGGTGATTTCCCCCGCACTTGTTAACGGTTTCATCAATGAATGGTAATCAAGTGGTTTCTACCATGTTCGACTTCAACACATGTAATCACATGGTTAGATTCGCACTTTTGGGCGACGAGATTGAAGACCCTGGATATCATCTCTTTGTCCAGGTTGCGATGAAATATGTATAATTTGTGACCCATAGATCCACTTTGTATGTCTCGTGGCTATGTCGTCTTAATTTGAATTTTCCCGCATAGATCCACAGTGTATTCCTGGTGGCTATGCTATATTTTGATGGCATGGATCCACAGTGTATGATTGGTGGCCATGACCTATTTATACAATGTCATCCATCCATGATCTGAGTATAGGAATGCATACCTCAGAATTAATATATATGATATTCTGCAGATGCTTGGTTGTTCACAGGTTTCCGATTAGGTGTGCTCCTGGTTTCTGACACACACATGCAACTTACAAAGTCTTTCGGATGTCACTGATTCCAGCCTCATACTTTGGGGGGAATTCTGTTACCCATGATTTTGTTCGTCATGATGGTGTATTGATGATGGTGTACTCAGGCTCCTCATAAGAACTTTCTCCTGAGAAAAGTGACATTCATCTCTTCCCAGAAAACTTACTTTTGAAGAGAGTTCACAGGCTTCAAATATACTAGGGTGCAAGAATGACCCATTCTCAAAGGATTCCTTAAGCTAGGGTGCGAAATTCTCACACTGTGCTACATAGATAGGGTGCGAACTTGTTCTAAATCTTGGAAAAAGATGAAGTCTCCATGGTTCTAGAAGGGAATCTTCTAGAAGAATGGGTTGGCATTCGAATGGTTATCCTTTTACTGGTTTTCCTGATATTGTGGGATCATTCTTATCCAAGTGACCATCTCATTCTCTCCTATATATTGATGGAATTCTCATGGAAAAGGTTAAGAAAGATTCATTGGAGAATTGGTGAAAGAATTGTGTGAACGACCTAGCTTGAACAGGAGCTTGGAGACTCTAGCAAGTCTATAAAGAGGATTTGATCTTCTTCATACAAAGATTGAGAAAGTGTGTGTGTTGGAGCTAAGAGCCACCGAAAGGAAGCTTGCGACATCAAGGCGATCATGTTGTATCTTCTACTTTCGATTAATATGATACATCGACATGTCCTTTTCCCATAAAGTCATTCTCACTTTATTGTGTAATTCCTTGATCATACACATAAGTTGACAGTTGAATATAATTTTCTATCTTAACTTTGGTTGGTTTGTGTTGTCTTGGTCTTGACCTCACGAGATCACTAGAGCGAAGCGGGAGCAACAAAGACCCTAGGAAGCGATACAAAGGTATGTTACTTATTCCTCCCTACTAGCTAATTCAATGGTGAAAACTTAGGGAAAGAGTCATGTCCTGTCCTATTTTGTTCTAGATCCAGGTGGATCTAGGGAGATCTATTAGTGTCCACACCTACTGATTAGTCCGATAACAATAGTGGGCTTCCCAGATAAGCTTCGGTCGCTCACTTGATGGAACATAGATATGGCTCAGACGACACAACAACCCATCCTGAAGATGGAAATTATAGACAACTACATTTGCACCCAACATTTTCTAGGTGGTGGTGAAGTTAGGGTATATATTATAGAGTTGGGGCCTTCCATATGTCTCATGGATGAAAGATTCTAGCATCGTGGTGAGTGCTGCGACAGGCGGTCTGCTGAGGAAATCAACGACATGATTGGTTCTTCCTGTTTTATACTTGATGTTGAGGTGGAATTGCTGCAAGTATGTGGAACACTTTTGATGGCGGTCATTCTACAATTTTCCCTGTGTCTGCATGAAATGTAGTGGCTTATGATCAGTGTGGATGACTATCTCCTTCCCAAGAATGTAATGTCTCCACTGGCAGCAGGCTTGTACAATGGAGTACATTTCCTTGTTGTAAGTAGGGTACTTATAGACAGTATCTGACAATGTCTCACTATGATAGGCCACGGGGTGGCCGTGCTGTGTGAGAACGATGCCCACAACATAGTCTAAAGCATCTATCTCAATTTCAAAGGGATGCTACAGGTCTGGTAGTGATCGTACTGGGGCTGAGCACAAGCGCTGCTTCAAATCATCGAACACTTTTTGTTGGGACCGACCCCATGCAAATTTCTCCTTACCTCCACCCCTATTTATTTGGCTGAGGGCCCATGCAATATGGGAGAATCCCAACACGAACCTGTGGTAGAAATTGACAAGGCCCAAGAAGCTCCAAAGATCAGTGAGTGTTGTTGGGGCTAGCCAGTCACGAATGACTTGGATCTTTCACTTGATCTCCTCATTCTCTAACTAAGAGCGGTGATAGATTGGCCCATTGGGAAGTAGTGTGTCGGGGGTTAGATCGATGGAGTTCTTGACCTGACAGTGTAGTGGTACCCCTGTAGGTGAGGAGAAGATATCCGAGTATTCTTCCACGACCTTATCTACTTACTTCTGCTATGTGGAGAGGTCGGCCGTAGAGACCCTGGATGTGGCTGTGATCTTTCTCTTATTCTGAGAGTGAATCATGAAGAAGATAAACTTCCCCATATCAGAGATGACCTTCCTGCATTGCTTAGCAGAGATCAAGGAAATAACACTAGGTGGGATTTCCTCCGGTATCCTGTACAATTATCCTATACAATTTCTTGTCCAAAGTAATAATAACACTACGAGGCCTAGACTCATATATAACATGAAATTTCCATAAATAAGGTTGGCCCAAAAGAACATCACATAATACCTTGTCTTTGAAGGGCTTGATGCCGTACGACAGTCGACACTATTGGCTGACGCGGAGATCGCTTCCTTGGCGGAGCCATCCAATGGTGTAGGGTTGTGGGTGCGACATTGTTGGCAGGGTGAGACGCTTGACAACCTCTGCTGAGATGAGGTTCTTCTGGCTACCGCTATCAACGATGTAGTGCAGCGGGGTGCCTTTTACCCACATCTATGAATGGAAGAGGCACACTCCTTATGGCTCATCTGGTTCACCAGGCTGGAGCTTGGTGGTAGAAATTGTGGCACTGGGTTCCGCATCAGAGTCAGAATCTGCATCTGATTCAGAGGCTTTCACTTCAGCCACCAACAACTTCTTTGAGCGGCAGTCAACAATGTTATGCCAAGGGCTCTTATGGAAGTCACACCACTTCCCAGTATCTTTCTTTGTCTTTTCAGTGTCCTTCTTTTCTTGCGGCTTGGACTGGTTGTCATGATACTGTCCATATTTTCTCTATCCTTTGTTTTGTGGGTTGGGGCCGCCCTTTCCCAGATTTTGTTGTGAGGGATTCCCAGGCCCAAATTGTTGCATCTTTTTTTTGAGCTTCTGCTCGATTTTGACGACATATAGATAGGTCGCACCCAAGGATGAGATGTCCTGAAATTCCATTTCATTCTAGATGTATCTATGCAGAGCACAACGATACTTGAGCACCAGATGTCGCTTCGAATATTTGATACCCAACTTGGTGCACAAGGTATGGAATATATTTGTGAAATCGGGCACTGCTTGGTCTCTTTCTTGCTGCAGTGTGGTCCATTTGGTATATAGGTCATCGTAACCTCCGACAGGGTAGTATTGTTCCTTAATAACATCCCTAAAGGATTCCTAGGTGGCCGTGACTGAACATAATGAGGTTTCCTCTCTTTCCTTTTTCTCACAGAAAGTTTCCCATCAATCTTTGACATGGGGAATGACTTTGAGGAGCGCAAAAGTAATCTTTTCTCTATTCGAAAAGTTATGGACAAAACAATTACCTTCTAGTAGATTCAATCACTTGTCTACAGTATATGCATCTATCTGACCTTTAAATATAGGAATATGAAAGTTTATTTGTACCTTGAAGGGGGTGACACCTCCATTCGAAGAAGATGCATCACCTATTGGTAGCCGCTGAAGGATTTGTGCAAAACTATCCATCATCTCGTTCCTCTGTTGCGTGAGGTCTTCATCAATCAACAATTTGAAAGGATCTCTTGTCCCTTCATCTTTCTTTTCTCCTAACATGAGAGGTCGCTTGGGCATGCGAGAGCTTCTATCCTCAAGAGAAACAAGCTCGAGACCCAACTCTTTGTACTCCGACCTCGTTGGGGACATGCATTAAGACTACAAGGAGAAGACCGCTCTGATACCACTGATCCAGATTTTATGAGCAGAATGAAATGAATACAGATTATTAACATGTGCTTAACACAAAATAATAGATATATAGTAAAACTGGTTTTCTATTCAATAATGAAATAAGATGAAAATGTAAAATGCCGCGGAAACAAGCTTGCTGGAATGGTGGCGGCTTATCTCTGTTGAATTTGGCCCAAGGTGATCCACTTGCCTTGGTGCAGGAGCTGCCTTGCTTTGACGACTCGATAAAGCTGGATCCTTTGTTTTCAAGTGACCTTGATCCGTGTGTCCACAATCTAATCATTGTATGCCTGTTGTATGCAGTCAGGGTTGAGCTCTGTTGGTGTAAGTTGTTTTGCTACTTTTGAAGTGTGCAGTAATGGTGGGAAATAAGGGCGAAGGAGATCCACGTTGAATAGTGGGTGTAGACCAAGGAAGGGAGGAACGTTGAGCTCAAAAATATTGTCCCCCACAGCCTTGGTGAAGGTGTCCATCCCATAACGGAGTGGGTGAAGCTTCCGATGGGGTCTTGTAAGGCATTCTTTCTGCAAGTGAAACCAAACTTTTTCACCCAGCTGAAATGTATGTGGCACCCAATGTTTATCATGGCGTTGTTTGTAGTTGTCATTGGACTTCTGTAGCATATCTTAAACCTATTGGCAGATGTGTTGGATCTGCTCAATGAACCGGGTGGCTTTGTCAATTGTAGTTGGAGCAGGAGTTGAGTTGGTCGAGGTGACCGCAAGGGGAAGTGAAACATCTATGGGACCCAATGGTTGGAATCC
>SNQJ01S0073912.1:33715-50924 GCA_010110895.2 Picea sitchensis | reverse complement strand
TATACATGCAAAGGATATGCACAATCATTCAATTTACAACCTCGGTTTGGCCATCTGTCTGGGGGTGGAAGGCCGTGGATTTGGTGAGCTTGGTGTCCAACACTGACCAGAGGCTTGACCAGAATGTGTTGAGAAATCGACTATCCCAATCTGAGGCAGTGGTTTGTGGGATTCCAAAATCTACCCAGACTCGTTCAAAGAAGAGCTTGGCAGTGGCCTCTGTTGTGATGCTCTTCTTCCAGACAAACAGAATCACCATCTTAGAAAAGAGATCAACAACCACAAAAACACAGTCTTTTCCCCGCTTGGTGGACGGGGGGCCCGACATGTAGTCCATTGAGATGGATTCCCATGGCCTGTCAGGAGTAGAAAGAGGGGTGTACAGAGCATGTTTCTTAGTGGTCGGTTTGATAATAGCACAGGCAGTGTAGGATATGATATTAGGGATGATTTTAAGGATGGAAATTTATTTTAAAATGTAGAAACCTTGGCGAATATTATTAATCCTTCATATGACAACTATAAATGATTGGAAATATTTTTGTAAAAATATTCAAATTTCTAAGGATTTTATATAGTTTTTATAAAAATTTTGCAATTTTTAAGGTAAAATAATTTTATCCTATAGAATTTGGGCGAATTATTTTTAAAATAGCGAATCTCGTTTTTGGAAAAACCATGGAAAATTAGCCCATGAGCGAAATTTAGCCCCTAAAATCATCCCTCTGACCTCCTTTCTGACCTCCTGTCGAAGTTTCGACTAGTAGAAATGCTTCTGTAGCATCGCCACTGTATTTTCGACACTGAAGTGTCCTGCCACCCGACTGTAGTGGGATTCCCAGATCATCTTCACTCGCTCACTTGATGGAACACAGATATGGCCCTGACAACATTACAACCCATCATGAAGATGGACATTATCAACAACTACGTTTGCACCCAACATTTGGTAGGTGGTGGCGAAGTTAGGGTCTGTCTCATAGAGTTGGGGCCATCCAGATGTCTCATGGACGCAAGATTCTAACACCGTGGTGAGTGCTGCGACTGGTGGTTTGCTAAGGCATTCATCGACGCGATTGGTGCTTTCTGTTTTATACTTGATGTTGAGGTGGAATTGCTGCAAGTATGTGGACCACTTTTGAGGGCGGTCATTCTGCAATTTTCCCTGTGTCTGCATGAACTGCAGTGGCTTATGTTCAATGTGGATGTCTGTCTCTTTCCCAAGAATGTAATGTCTCCACTTGCGACAGGCTTGTACAATGGAGTCCTTGTCATAAGTAGGGTACTTACGGACAATATCTAAAAATGTCTCACTATGATAGGCCACGGGGTGTCCGTGTTGTGTGAGAATGACGCCCACAACATAGTCTGAAGCATCTTTCTCAATTTCAAAGGGATGCTGCAGGTCTGGTAGTGAAAGTACTGGGGCTAAGCACAAGCAATTCTTAAAATCATTGAACACTTGTTGTTGGGACTGGCCCCATGCAAATTTCCGCTTACCACCGCCCCTATTTATTTGTCTTAGGGCCCATGAAATATGGGAGAATCCCAACACAAACCTATGGTAGAAATTGGCAAGGCCCAAGAAGCTCTGAATCTCAGTGAGTGTTGTTGGGGATGGCCAGTCACAGATGAATTGGATCTGTCACTTGATCTCCTCATTCTCTAACAAAGTGCTGCGATAGACTGGCCCATTGGGAAGCGGTGCGCCAGGGGTCAGATCGATGGGGTGCTTGACCTAACAGTGCACCGATACCCCTTTAGGTGAGGAGAAGATATCCGAGTATTCTTCCATGACCTTATATAGTTGCTTCTACTGTGTGGAGAGGTCATCCACAGAGACCCTAGATGTGGCTGTGATCTTTCTCTTATTCTGAGAGTGAATCACGAAGAAGACAAAATTCCTCGTCTGGGAGATGACCTTCCTACATTCCTTAGCAGAGATCAAGGAAATAACACTAAGTGGGACTGCCTCGGGTATCCTGTACAATTTTATATTCAAAGTAATAATAACACTATGAGGCCTAGACTCATATACATCATGAAATTTCCATAAATAAGGTTGGCCCAAAAGAACATCACAAACTTCGAGAGGAGAAATATCACATAATACCTCGTCTTTGAAGGGCTTGATGTCGTACAACGATCGACATTGTTGGATGACGCGTAGATCTCTTCCTTGGCGGAGCCATCTAATGGTGTAGGGTTGTGGGTGTGACATTGTTGGCAGGGCGAGCCTTTTGATGACCTCTGTTGAGATGAGGTTCTTCTAGCTACCGCTATCAATGATGAAGTGCAGTGGGGTGCCTTTTACCCACATCTGTGAATGGAAGAGGCACTCTCCTTATTCTCACTCATTTGGTTCACCAGGATGGAGCTTGGTGGTAGCAACGGTGGCACTGGGTTCTGCATCAATGATCCATCTTCCCCTTTCTGGTTCTAGCTCAAAGTCAAAATCTGCATCTGATTTAGAGGCTTTCACTTCAGCCACCAACAACTGCTTTGAGCGGCAGTCAACAGTGTTATGCCAAGGGCTCTTATGGAAGTCGCACCACTTCCTAGTATCTTTCTTTGTCTTTCTGGTGTCCTTCTTTGCTTACGGCTTGGACTGGTTGTCATGATACTCTCCATCTTTGCTCTGTCATTTGTTCTGTGGGTTGGAGCCGCCATTTCCTGGCTTTTGTTGTGAGGGGTTCCCAGGCCCAAATTGCCGCGTCTTTTGTTTGAACTTCTTCTCGATTTTGACGACATATTGGTAGGCCGTGGCCAAGGATGAGATGTCCAGAAATTCCATTTCGGTGTGGATGTATCTATTCAGAGAACCGCGATAATTTAGCACCACATGTCACTCCGAATCTTTGATACCCATCTTGGTGCGCAAGGTATGGAAGATATTTGTGAAATCGAGCACTGCTTGGTCTCTTTCTTGCCGCAGTGTGGTCCATTTGGTATATAGGTCGTCATAAATTCCGATAGGGTAGTATTGTTCCTTAATAACATCCTTTAAGGATTCCCAGGTGGCCATGACTAAACATAATGAGGTTTCCTCTGTTTCCTTTTGCTCACAGAAAGTTTCCCACCAATCTTTGGCATGTGGAACGACTTTGAGGAGAAAAAAAGTAATATTTTCTCTATTCGAAAAGTTATGGACAAAAAAATAACCTTCTAGTAGATTCAACCACTTTTCTACAACATCTGCATCTATCCAACCTTCAAATATAGGAATATCGAAGTTTATTTTTTCCTTGAAGGGGGCGGTGCCTCCGTTCGAAGAATATGCGTCGCCTTTTGGTAGCCGCCGAATGATTTGCACGAAACTATCCATCATCTCGTTCCTCTGTTGCGTGAGGGCTTCCTCAATCAACATTTTGAAAGGATATCCTATCTCGTCATCTTTTTTTTCTTCTACCATGAGAGGTCGCTTGGGCGTGTGAGAGATTCTATCCTCAAGAGAAACAAGCTCAAGACCCAACTCTTTGTACTCCGACCTCGTTGGGGACATGCATTAAGACAAAAATGAGTAGACCGATCTGATACCAATGATCCAGATTTTATGAGAAGAATGAAATGAATACAGATTATTAACAGGTGCTTAACATAGAAAAATAGAGATATAGTAAAATTGGTTTTCTATTCAATAATGAAATAAGATGAAACTTTAAAATGCAGCGGAAACAAGCTTGCTGGAATGGTGGCGGCTTATCTCTGAGAAGAGATGTGATGGCTTCGTGCATTCACAAGAAGAAGATTACAATGAGGATATGTAGGTTTTTTGACAATAAACAAGAATTTCAAAAACCCTAGTTATCCAAAAACCTAACCCTAGGAGATGAAGCGCCAAAAGTCATGTGGGCCCCGTTTGGGTAAGTTAGTACATCATTTCCCCGAGGTTGTAACTTTTGCATACGATCTCCGTTTTAGGCATGTGATATCCCATTGGAAAGGTATCGTCAAGGAGATTAATTTTTGGGGATATTTTAGTCCTTTGGATATCATTGAGGAGATCGATCCTGAAAAAACTTCATTTAGGCCCTCAAAATGGCCTTGGAGGTTAAAACTGCTAAAAATAGTAAATTGCCAAAATTGTCAGAAAAATGTTTTGAGCCAGTTGGAAAAGTTGGGTGGCCACTGATATCCTCTAGATCATGCTGGGATCAAATACATTGTCCCCTAGAACCTTGGTTATGGTGTACGACTCATATCAGAGTGGGTGAATCTTGTGGCAGGGTCCAGCGAGGCGCTCCTTTTGCAAATGTAGCCACACTTTGTCACCCACCTGGAAGTTATGTGGCACCCGATGTTGATCATGTCACTGCTTGTACTTAGCATTGGCTCTGTCCAAGATGTCATGAAACTATTGGTAGATGTGTTGAATGCGCTCAATGAGTCTATTTTCCTTGTCACCCTCAGACATGACATGAGATGAATTTTCTTTAGTAGCTACAAATGGCATGGCTACATCAATGGGACATAGTGGCTAGAATCCCAAGCCCACCTGAAAGGGGTTGTGGTTGTTTGATCTATGGAGAGATTGGTTGTAGATGTGTTGGACATAGGGAAGGCTCTCATCCCATGTGCGTGGATTCTTTGAGTTGTACATGCACAGAATGTGTACGATCATCCAGTTGACGACCTCTGTCTGGCCATCAATTTGTGGATGGAAAGATGTGGACTTGTTGAGCTTGGTGTTCAGCATCGACCAAAGGTTGGACCAAAATGTACTGAGGAACCTGCTATCCTGATCTGAGATGATAGACTGTGGGATCCCAAAGTGTGCCCACACTTATTCAGAGAAGAGTTTAGCAGTGGCTTTTGCTGTGATATTCTTCTTGCAGGCTATCATAATGGACATCTTCGAGAATCTGTCGATGACCACAAAAGAACAGTCATTTCCATGCTTAGTAGAAGGAAGGCTCAACATTCAATCCATAGAGATGGATTCCCAAGGTCGACTAGGGGTAGGAAGAGGAGTATAGAGGCCTTGCTTCTTGATGGTCGGTTTGGAAATGGCACAAGAAGTGCAGGACTTGATGTACTTCCCGACATCCTGTCGAAGGTTCGGCCAATAGAAATACTTTTGCAGTACTTCCACGGTTTTATCGACCCTGAAATGCCTAATGGCCTGACTGTAGTGCGCCTCCCAAATCATCTTGGCACACTCGCTTGAAGGAACACAAAGGTGTCCCAGGTGATATAGCAGGGCATCCTGGAGGTGTAAATTGGGAACTTTCTTACCCTCTAAGAGTGTATTGTATGTGTGGCTGAATTTTGGATCACTTGTGTAGAGAAGCAACCAATTGGAAGTCTCGTGCCTACAAGAGTTGAGCACAATGGTTAGCGCCATGATGGGTGGTTGGCTGAGGCAGCCTGCAACATTATTAGTGATGCCTTTCTTGTACTTAATGTTCAAATGAAACTGTTGCAGGTATGTGGAGCACTTCTGATGGTGATCGTTCTGCAACTTCCCTTGTGTCTGTATGAACTACAGGGGTCGGTGGTCTGTGTGGATGACCATTTCCTTTCCAAAAATGTAATGCTTCCATTGTCATCAAGCATGCACAATGGAATACATCTATTTGTAATAAGTGGGATACTTTCAGATTGTGTTGGAAAGTGTCTCACTGTGATATGCCGTTGGATGCCCATGTTGAGTAAGGACTGCCCCAATAGCATAGTCAGAGGCATCTGTCTCGATCTCAAATGGTTGTTGCAAGTCTGATAATGTGAGCACTAGTGTAGAGTAGAGGCAATTCTTCAACTCGAATGAATTCTGTTGAGATTCAAACCAAAATAATTTTGGTTTCGATCCAACCTTGGTGACTTGACTCAAGGGCCAAGTGATATGAGAGAATCCCAACACGAACTTGCGGTAGAAGTTGGCAAGACCCAAAAAGTTGCAGAGCTCTGTTAGGGTGGTTGGGGTTGGCCAATCCCAAATGACTTGGATCTTTGCTGGATCCACATGTACCCCCTACTCATTAATAATGTATCCCAGATACTGAACCTGGGTCATCCCAAAAGTGCATTTCTCCAAATTGGCACACAACTTGTGTTGCTGCAGTGTTTGGAGGACCTGTCGGATGTGGTGGAGGTGCTCTTCCCAAGTCTGGCTGAAGATTATATTGTAATCCATGTACACCACTAAAAATGAGTTGGTGAATGGTCACAAGATGTCATCCATTAGCCTCATGAAGGTTGCAAGGGAATTCGTCAACTCGAAAGACATCACCAACCCATTCGAAAAGTCCCTCCTTGGATTTGAAGGCAATATTCCACACATCAGAGGGTTCGATTGGTACCTGGTGATACCCAGAATTCAAGTCGATCTTGCTGAAATATTTCATCCCCTTGAGTTGGTCCAGAAGGTCATCGATCCCTGGGATTGGGTACCTCTTCCAGACAGTGATCTTGTTTAGTGCCCGATAGTCAATGCAAAGTCTCCAAGTACCATCCTTCTTATGCACTAACACGATCGAGCTTCCACAGGGTGATGAAATTGGTTGGATGTAACCTTTCTGCAACAACTCCTGAATTTGCCTCTTGATTTCATCATTCTCTAGAATAGAGTGCCGATAGATTGGTCCATTGGGTGGCGACGCACCTGGGGTCATATCGATGGGGTGCTTGACCTGGCAGTGTAGAGGCACCCTTGCGGGGGAAGGTGAAGATGTCCTCGTACTCCTCCATCTTGTTATCGATATGTTGTTGTCATGCAGAGGGGACCTGTCTAGAGGTCATGGCCACAATATTCTTCTTTCCCTGAGGGTGGATCATCAGGAAAACAAATTTCCTAGTTTTGGAAATGAGCTTACTGCATTGTTTTGCAGTAACCAAAGAGATGGTGGCAGACGATGCTATCTTCGGTATCTTGTATATCTTATTGCCCAAAGTGATAATAACAGCATGAGGCATGGACTCATACACATCATGTCACTTCCACAAGTACGGTTGGCCTAATAATACATCAGAAACATCAAGAGGAGCAATGTCACACAATACCTCATCCGTGAAGGGCTTGATGTTGTAGGGAAGGCGACATTGCTGGCTGACGTGGAGGTCCCGTCCTTGGTGAAACCACCCGCTGGTGTATCGTTATGGGCATTCTGTGGTCAACAAGCCCAACTGCTTCACGACCTCTACTGAGATGAGGTTCTTTTGGCTTCTACTATCTAAAATGAACTGCAACGTGGAACCCTTTACCCACATCTTGGAATGGAAGAGACACTCTGTCTCTTCTGGGTATTCTAGTTCCTCCTTCTGGATATTCGTGGTGGAAATGATGGCATTGGGATCTGCATCGATAATATGCTTCCCCCTATCATTCCCCTTGTCAGGTTTTGGTTCAGAGTCAAAGAATGCATCTGATTCAGAAGCCTTCAACTCGACTACTAGTGACTGCTTGACCCGACACTCACTTGTGTTGTGGGTGGAGCTCTTATGGAACTCACACCATTTCCCCGTGTCCTTTTCTGGCTTCGTGGTGTTGTTATTTTCTTGCATCTTTGGCAGGTTTTCTTGGGCCACCCTGCCTTGTCTTGGTCCTTTGTTCTGTGTTTTGGGGGTACCTTTCCCTTGCTTCTGATTCACAAACCCAAAGTCTCGCTTCTTTTGTTTGAAATTCTGCTCAATCTTGGCAGCATATCGGTATGCCGCACCAAGTGAGGAGATGTCGAGGAACTCCATTTGCTCCCGAATGTATCTGTGCAGACAAATATGGTACTTTAACACCAAATGTTTCTCTGAATATTTGATACCCAACTTTGTGCGTAGGGTGTGAAACAGATTCGTCAACTCATGCACATCTTGGTCCCTTTGTTGCTGTAGTGTAGTCCATTGTATGTATTTGTCCTCATAGTTCCCCATGAGATAATATTGTTCCTTGATGGTGTTTCAGAAATAATTCCAAGTGGGTACGACCGAGAACAGAGAGGGTTCCCCCTCGCCCTGTTGCTCCCAGTAGGTTTCCCACCAGTCCTTGACATGGGGGGCGACTTTGAGGAGTGCAAAAATAATCCTTTATCAGTCAGAAAAGTCATGAAACGAGAAATATCCTTATAACAGATTCAACCATCTATCTATGACATCTGCATCTATTTGGCCCTCAAATGTGGGAATGCCAAAGTTTACTTGTACCTTAAAAGGAGTGGTGCCTCCAGAGTGGTTGTTGGATGTAGATGCACCGCCAGTGGGCATCTGTTGAAGGATCTGGGAAAATTTGTCCATCATCGCGTTCCTTTGTTTCTCAAGGGCCTCCTCGAGCAACATTTTGATAGGATCTCCTGCTCCCTCATATTTATTTTCTTCCCCCATGGACGGTCGTCGGGGTTTGTGAGGCTGATCTTGCAAAGGTTCAACCAGATCGAGCCCTAACTCCTTATACCTCGACCTCGTTGGGGACATGCAAAGAAGGATCGAGAACGAGCAGATCGCTCTGATACCACTGATCTAGATTTATGTAGGAACACAATGAAATACAAAAATACACACAAACACAGAGATGCAATGGAAATAAGACTTCATTTCATTAATAACAAATGACTGAAATACGCTTACAGACAAAATGGAAATAAACTAGCTAGGGCGCTGGTAGCTTATCTCTGAGAAGAGATGTGGCAGACACTGGCCTCTGAAATGTGTTACAATGAGGCTCAAAGGCCTATTATTATTGAGAGACAATGGAAAACCCTAAACATCTAAAGACCTAACCCTAGGAGATGAAACAATAAGACTACGGGCCCCGTTTGGGTAAATTGGTACATCAATTTCCCAGGGACGTAACTTTGGCATACGATCTCCATTTGATGCGCTCAACACCTCATTAGAAAGATATATCCGAGGAATACAACTTGTGGTTGAGAAACATGAACTATGTTCCATGTTGCTCCCCGTTTTCTCAAAAAAACGTCATTTAGGGCCTCAAAACAGCTTTGGAAGTTCAAGACCCGAAAAACTGCTAAAAATAGTAAATTGTGCGGAAACTTAAAAATTGAAAGAAGCAATGGTGGGGGTCCAAGTGGAATATGTGGGTGGCAACCAATATCCACCTGGATCAGAAACAAACGTAAGTCGTTTGATCTAAGGAAACACCTCGAAAGATATCTTGACCATTGGATCGAGAAAAGTAGAAGGATAGGATAAGTAAGGCCAAAGGCCCGAGATCCTGAACAACCGAATTCCCGACAGCTGTTGGATCGTGTTAAGCCTTTTCGGGTTAAATAATTACCATTGGATGAAGTCAAGTTACTCAAGGTTTACACTTCGGGGAATCTCACTTCGGGAGAACCGGGAAGTGGATAAATCGTATTACCTAAATTCCGGAAGGCCGAAGTCCCGAAGTGGATATGAGTCATTTGATCAGTGGAACACTTCGGAAAGTATCTTGACCATTAGATCAAGGAAAAGAACATGTGCCATATGAATAGATCTACGTCATCAAGGACACGTGGCGTAATCAGATAATGACAAGTGTTAAGGTCCCATGTGTACTTTAAGCATACGTAAGCCACGAATCCATGCGACATGTGGCAACCACTCAGGAAGTGCCACGTAAACAAGTTACGTCACTACGAGAGTTTTTACTTCGGGAGTTTCACCACCAGGAAATGCCCTAAGTCCCAAAGTCTCGAAGGCCGAAGTCCCTAAGTGGACATGAGTCGTCCAATCTGAAGAATACTTTAGGAGCATTCTCAACTGTTGAATATTATGGACATGCGTCTATTATTGGAGAGATTTGTAAAGAGGTTGGAATTCACGAAGGAAGAAGTCACAAATTCCCAAAGTAAACGAGAATCATTCATCTCATCGGGAGATTAAAACGTGACTATTGATTTTGATAAGTGATCAAACACCTGCTTGGCCTAGCGCCTGGTCACCGCCTGTGGTCATATGGAATAAGAAAAATAAAGGTAAAATATAATACATCGCTTAAGTTGATAAGCCCATGATTTTTCGCTGTCAGTCTTATGAAAATGGTTTGAAGGAAGCGCTTCAACATAACTTGGTTTCTGTAGTATTAGCAGAGATTTGGAATCGAGTTAAAAAGGAAAACGATCCATACCTGTGATCGATGAATGAAAAGCATTTTCATTAAATTGAAATGGCTTCTCAATAATATTTGGATAAAGAAAAATAAATGAGATTATTGTTAAATGAAGGGGTGCGATGGTTCAAACAAAGGGACACAATGTTTTATAGCTCACACCAGTTGGAAGAATAGATAAATGAGAAAGAGTGGTGAGAAGAAAGTGTCTCTGCAATTTAGATAAGAAGATCAAAACATAAGAAGAGTTCAAGAAGAAGAACTGTTGGTTCTAATGGGCCTGTCAATGTATTATTGAATATCAAGAACAAAAGAAGACAGAGAAACAGTTATGCAATCCAATATTTGATATAGAAGACCTTTATTGGACCGCAACAGATAGATTGAAGATTAAATGATAGAATCCAGAGATCAAGAGATGAAGTTTGACTGCATGAATCAAATTCAATGAAGAGCAGAAGATATTGAATTACATTGTGAAATTAAGGGTGGTTGGGTGGTGCAAGGGCATGTTGGAGCCTGTAGGGGAGTAGGCGCTTCCTTGTCTGTTGGAGCCTGTAGGGGAGTAGGCGCTTCCTTGTCAGTTGTAGCTGACTAAATAGGGGGTTGTAGCCTCCTTCCAGTTGTAGCTGGTAAATAGGGTGTCGAAGCATCCTTTCAGTGGTAACTGATAAACTAGGGGGTCGTAGCTTCCTTCCAGTTGTAGCTGGTAAATATGGTGTCGAAGCATCCTTTCAGTGGTAGCTGATAAACTAGGGGGTTGTAGCCTCCTTCCGATTGTAGCTAGTAAATAGGGTGTCTAAGCATCCTTTTAGTGGTATTTGGTAAATTAGGGGGTCGTAGCCTCCTTCCAGTTATAGTTGGTAAATGGGGTTTGGAAGCATCCCTTCAGTCGTAGCTGAAGAAACTTGGGGACAGTCTCTCCATCAAGTTGTAGCTTGAAAACAGTTTTGTAAAAGAAAAAATTATTAATGAGAAAAGAGTTGGTGGTTTTCCGTGTTGGGTTCCATGATAAAATCTTGTGTTCATAAGGGTTTTTTGTTCATCGTATATTGGTTAATTGAATAATTAATGTGTGTTCTAAATATTGGTGAAATTAATAAGAAAAATTAGGCAATATTGATTCACCCCCCCTCTCAGTATTGTTGGATATTCCATCATAGTTAATTTCTTTTGACCAACCCTCAATGCTCCTAAAATTGGAAATAACGTTCTCATACAACCTTACTGCATTAGTTCTTAGCATGGAGGGAACTTTTAGGTCTTCTAACATATTCCAAAGGTTGGTCCTATACACAGTGTCAAAATATTTCCTAAAGTCAACGAAACAACAAAGGAGACTGGTTTTATTACTGCGAAACCCTCTGCAGTTATCCTAAGTGTGACAATATGGTCCATGGTCGAATGATAACATCTAAAATTGGCTTGGCCTTTAACTCTTTTTCCATGGATTTCTAGCCATATGTTTATCTTGTTTTCCAAAATACTTCCATATATCTTCGCTAAAATCAGGCTAATCATAATGGTCCTATAATTAGAGGGATTTCTTTTATCTCCACATTTAAAAATAGGTATAATGAGGCTTTGAGTCCAGAGTTTAGGGAAGCCCTCCTTGACTTCTAAATTGAAGAGCTTGTGTAAGTGAAGGATCATAATAAGCCCTCCAATTTTTAATATTTCATCTTGGTAGCCTTCAATTTCCTTAGCTTTCTCGTTTGCAAGTTGCTTAACCTAAAACTTTATGTCTTCTTTAAACAAAACTTCATCTTCTGTAGAAAATTTTGGAATGTTGTCTAAGAAATTATAGGATTTATGAATATTTTTAAGGTAGGAATTCCAGTATGTCAAGGGAATCATATCATTTTCTTTAGTTTTACAAGTTAAAATTTGTCTCCAAAATTTCTTTGGATCTATCTTAGATAGGTGCAAAAAACTCTCTTTCTTTTTATTTATGTAGTGCCTTTTCCCCCCTTTTAATTAGGGCTTTGTCTTTACTAATCTTATCAGATTTCAAGGGCTCATTAAACATACAAAAGATTGACAATTCTAATTTTCTTTTTACACAATAGATAATTTTTTTATGGAGGTAGAGAGGGTTGTAAAATTATGATAGATGTATTTAATATTGTTCTTATATGATAGAATATTTAATTTAGTATTTAAGTCCTTTAATAAAATATCAACTTTATTTTTCTCAAAAAGCAAGTGTCTTTGGTTATCATATTTAATTTCATGCATGTTTTTGTGAATTATAAAGTTTATAGTTAGGGTTAAAGGTTTATGATCATAGTTGATATCATGGTTGTTTAAAAGGTCAAAATTTACTATTTGGTTGTAAACAAGGATTTATGAAATCATATAATCCACAACATTGCCACCCAACCCATGGATGGAAGTCATTTGGATAGATTTTGGCCACTTCATTAGACCATTGCAAATGATTAGATCTTGAGAACTACAAATCTTGATTAGCTTTGTGTTATACAAATTCTCAGTGAAGTCTTCCGAAATTCTCATGTATCTATTAGATAAAACAAGGTCCTTGTCTAGCCATAAAGGATTAGGGTTGGAATCATTGCTTAAGATAATGGTTTGATTAGTTGCAGTTCTAGATTTAAAGTCTCCTAGCAGGAGGATACTACCTTCATTAATCAATCTGTAAATGTCTTGTTCTGAGCTTTTATAGGGACAATTGTTATCTAGATTGTTTTTTGTATAAAAAGTAGAATAAATAGGTGCGAAATAAAATTTTTCTATATACATATTCTTAACATTAATACATGAAAATGTACACACAAATAAATAATTTGTTTGAGACGGTATTCTTTATGAAGATGAATGTGAGGAGAAATATTTGTTCTTATGTAACAAGCTATGCCTCCAACCCCTCTATGGGAGGATTTCTTCTTTCATGCTGACCACAATATAAATCATTCTATGTTAGGGACCTTAGATTCCTCATGCTCCCAAGTTTCAAGAAGAAACATAATATCAATTTCACTTGGGATTCAACTTAATACAGGCTCTTTATTCCAAGGAAAGTCTAACACACCCGACCGCCTAATCCTTACTTAGTCTGATTGGGTGTCAAAATTCCTCATTTGACAAACATATTTTCTCTTTAATTAAACATCACAAATGGATTTGGCTCACTGAGAGCTCTCCAACGAATTTAATCATGCTCAATTTTGAGCTCTAAATCAAAAGATATAGTCTCCCAAAGTTTCTTAGACCTACCTTGGTCCAAAGGCCCCCTCGTGAGACGTGGCACCCACATGGCTTCCAACCATTCGTGCTCTTTCGCGTGGCACCTACCACCTATCCCATCGAGCCTCTATATTAATGACCTTGATTATTCAGACCAAATTTAGTCATCGTTGAGATCTTAACTAAGGAGTTACACACCATTCCTAACTGACCTGCTCTGACGACGATCACTTTGATAGATTTTCTCTCCAGATCGGATGGCTCTCAGAGCTTGACCTCCAATGACTATGATTGTGTCGATGCCTCTTACTTGCACCATGATTAACACTCATATGTATAACCTATTCTTACCCATCCATGTAGGACCCACGATAGATCGAAGGTTGTCATTACATTGTGCCCACTCACCAAATCAATGATCCAGATCATTCCTTGGAGTTCCTCCCACTTGGGCCCAAAAAATTTAGATCCAACGACTAAGGTTATTCTCCATCTGAATCGATGGATTTGATTCTCTCTCGGAGTGCATCCCATCCAGGATTGCAATCTCACTTTGACTAGCACCCCTCCTATTGTGACAACATATTGATAAGCCACGCCTAGTGATGAGATGTCCATAAACTCCATTTTCGTTTGGAGGTATCTATGCAAACAACTGCGATACTTGAGAACTAGATGTCATTCATAATCTTTGATACCCAATTTGGTATGCAAGGTATGGAAGATATTTGTGAACTCTATTACTATCTGGTCCTTTTCCTATCGCAATGATCTGATTTTTAAGGGGTTTATGGTCTAAATTCAGATGAAAAAGTCATAAATCTATAAAGTTAATATATTTCCCATGTGGATCAAGGAGATGCCCACCTCCTCATTAATTAATTGGGCTAACAAGTTACCCATATGGTTCAAAGAGAGTCCCATCTCTCCATTATTGTATTGGGTTTTATTTTCCACTACTTAGTTAGTTGGGTATTTATATCTATTATTATAATAATAAAGACTCATTTAATGAGCTCTTCCCATTATAGTATCCAATTTTATTTTCCACTACTTATTTAGTTGGGTAGTTAGATCTATTATACTAATAATATAGACTCATTTAATGAGATCTTTTTGACTTTTTCCAATGGACCATTTTGTAATGCTATATAAAGGCCTAACAAATCTTCTCATAATATCAAGTTACTCATTTTGGTTTCTCTCATATTTTCTATTGTTCATTGTGAGATTAATTAGCTCTGAGTGATTTACTAGTAATTATTTTTAGAGATAAGGCTCCTCCTTGAGACTCACCTCCCAAGTACTTCATTTACATGTTTTTTTTATTGTTCATGTGTCTTTTCATACAATATTGGCAAGTCTAAGATCCTCCTCTCTCGACATTCAAGCCATCCAGATCTCAGCCCCCGAGATCTGGATCAATGGTATCATAGTAGGTACGCTCTCCATCGGGATAAGGGTTTGAAGCATGATGTGAGTTCAAACATTTGCAACAATCAAAAACCTCCTTTTGGTACTATCGTACTTCATTTTCCAGGCCATACACTGTAAGCATCACAATTGGTCCACATGCACTACAAGGTTTTTTTTTTTTTTTTCTTCAGATCTTCGTTCACCATTACAAGGAGAACCATACATGGATTCACTACATCCATACATGGATTCAATACATCCATTGGTATGTAAAATTTTCAACAAATTTTCAGGGTGTCCATGCTGCCCATCGAGTTTCCACAACCTCTACAATATCCCATGTTGCTCTACGAACGCTTGGCATCCTTTATGGCCCTCTACACTCAATAAAATTAAAATATATGTTGCGACAGCTACACAACATTTTAGAGTCTCTACCATATCTCATTGGAAATATATATTCAATGTATCAAATGGGTATTTCAAAAAATCTCATTTGGATTTCTGGTTTGAGAGATATCATCGATTGAATCTCAGCATGTATTTGCCCCAAGAAGGCTGCGCGTACCACCATATTCAACGATATTTTTCTCCTTGCTCAAGAAACTATAGAAGGATTTACACACATGGATATAAATATATATTCAATATATCAAATGAGTATTTTTCATAATTTCATTTCGTTATCTGGTTTATGAGATATTGAAGTAGCACATGTCTGTAACTAGCATGGCCACACACCCTTCAAATTTGGCCTTTTTTTTCTCACTCCATGGGACACCTCAGAATAATTTCCATATACCAATGGAAATATCTCTTTAGTATCTCAAATGGGTCTTCGACGAAATTTTATTTCATCACCTGAAGCAGACGTTATGATTATATTTATAGAATGATGTTCATAGCCCCGAAAGTCACAGTTTTTCCATATCATTTTTTTTAATTTCGGGATTTTACTAAAATTTCTTTGTTTTTCTACCCATGTACAATGCCACTGTCAACTAGGTTATTGGTCAACCACAAAACCACAGTTATGGGTCAACTACACAAAACCATCCTCTTCATTGGGTATTTTCACATTGTAATCAAAATGGTACGATAATGAGGTTTCTCTTTTTAGCATGGGTGAAATGATGGGGACCATAATTTTGTAAGATGGGAGGAATGATCCAAAATTTAGGGGGTTTATGGTCTAAATTCATATGCAAAAGTCATAAATATATAAAGTTAATATATTTCCCATGTGGATCAAGGAGATGTCCACCTCCTCATTAATTAATTGGGCTAACAGGTTTCCCATATGGGTAAAGGAGAGTCCCATCTCTCCATTATTGTATTGGGTTTTATTTTCCACTACTTAGTTTGTTGGGTAGTTAGATCTATTATTATAATAATAGAGACTCATTTAATGAGATCTTCCCATTATTGTATCCAATTTTAGTTTCCATCACTTAGTTAGTTGGGTAGTTCGATCTATTATACTAATAATAGAGACTCATTTAATGAGCTCTTTTTTATTTTGTCCAATGGACGATTTTGTAATGCTATATAAAGGCCTAGAAAGACTTCTCATAATATCAAGTTACTCATTTTGGTTTCTCTCATATTTTCTATTGTTCATTGTGAGATTAATTAGCTCAAAGTGATTTACTAGTAATTAGTTTTAGAGGTGAGGCTTCTCTTTGAGACTCACCTCCAAAGTACTTCATTTACATGTTTTTTTTTGTTCATGCTTATTTTCATGCAATATTTTCACGTCTAAGCTCCTCCTCTCTTGACATTCAAGCCATCCAGATATCATCCCTCGAGATATGGATCACGTAGTGTGGTCCATTTCATATACTGGTCATCATAGCTTCCAACAATGTAGTATTGTTCCTTAATAACATCCATAAAAGAATCCCAAGTGGGTGCGACCAAAAATATTGTAAATTCCTCAGTCCTTTTGCTCACATCAAGTCTCCCACTAATCCTTGACATGGGGGACAACCTTAATGAGAGAAAAGGGAATATTTTCTCTATTGGAAAAATTATGGACCAAAAATACCCTTCTAGCAGATTCAACCATTTATATACAACATCCACATATATCTGGCCTTCAAATAAGGGGATATCAAAATTGACTTGTACCTCGAAGGGGGCGGTGCCTCCCAACTAGTTGCTTGTTGAAGATGCATTTCCTTTTGGAAGTCGTTGAAGGATCTGTGAAAATTTATGTTACCCATGATTTTGGTCGTCATGATGATGTATTGATGATGGTGTACTCAGGCTCTTCATAAGAACTTTCTCTTGAGAAAAGTTACTTTCATCTCTTCCCAGAAAACTCATTTTTGAAGAAGGTTCGCAGGCTGCTAGTATATTTGGGTGTGAGAATACCTGATTCTCGCAGGCTGCTTTAAGACAGGGTGCAAACTTCTCGCACTGTGTTGAATAGCCAGGGTGCGAACTCTTCCTAAAGCATGGAAAAAGATGAATTCTCGATGCTTCTAGAAGGGAATCTTCTAGAAGAATGGGTTGGCATTCGAATGGTTATCCTTGTACTGGATT
>SNQJ01S0073912.1:5010-19426 GCA_010110895.2 Picea sitchensis | reverse complement strand
TCGAGCAAGCTTGTTTCAGTCTATTTTTTAATAGTTTCAACAGTTTATTTTTATTGATAGAAGTCAAGTTTTAATGTATCTTTGTGTGTTTCTTTGTTATACATATATATTTCACTTTGTTCCATTTATAAATCTAGATCACTAGTATCAGAGTGGTCTTCTATTTATTTTTTCTCGCTGCATTTTCCCAACAAGGTCAAGGTACAAGGAGTTGGGACTCGAAGTAGTTGAACCCTTGGAAGACCGTCCTGTTAGATCACAATGGCCTCCTTGGAGAAAGAAAAGAGAGACGATGGAGAAGGATATCCTTTTAAATTATTTCTCTAGGAATCCCTCGCATGAAAAAGGAATGAGATTATGGATAAATTTGCACAAATCCTTCAGCGGTTTCCAACATCCGACGCATCTTCATCAAGTGGCCACTTGGGAGGCATCACCCCCTTCAAGTTACAAGTCAATTTTGATATCCCATTATTTGAAGGCTAGATAGATGTGAATGTTGTAGACAAATGGTTGAATATACTAGAAGAGTATTTTTCGATCCATAATTTTTCCAATAGAGAAAATATTACCTTTGTGCTCCTTAAGGTTGTCCCTCGTGTCAAGGATTGGTGGAAACTTAGTGTTATCAAAGGACACTGAGGAATCTACAATATTTTTGGTCGCACCCACTTGGGATTCTTTCAGGGATGCTATTAAGGAACATCACTACCTTGTTGGAAGCTACAATGACCAATATACGAAATAGACCACACTGCGACATGAAAGGGACCAGACAGTACAAGAGTTCACAAATATATTCCATACATTGCGCACCAAGTTGGGTATCAAAGTATCTGAATGAAATCTGGTGATCAAGTACTATGGAGTTCTGCATAGATACCTCCAAACATAAATGGAGTTTTTGGACATCTCATTACTTGACCCATCTTATCGATATGTTGTCAAAATCGAGCAGAAATTTAAATAGAAGAAGAGGGAGTTTGGATATGCAAATTCCTCACAACAAAAGCGGGGAAAAGAAGGCCCCAACCCCCAGAACAAACATGAACCCCCTCAGGACAACCACTCCAAGACGCAAAAAAATAAGGGTAATGAGAATACAAAGAAATAAATTGGGAAGTGGTGTGAATTCCATAAAATCCCCTGACATAACACCGATGAATGTCGCTCGAAGAAGTCATTGGTCGTTGAGTTTAAATAATTAGAGTTAGAGGCAGGTTCTGACTCAATATCAGATCTAGACAAGGGGAAGAATATCATCGATACAGAACCTAGTGCCACTTTCGCTACCACTAATGTCTAGCCAATTGAACCCAAAGAATCAGAGGAAGGTGAACGCCTTTTTCACTCGTAGATGTGGGTGAAGGGTACTCCACTAGATTTCATTGACAATACTGGAATTCAAAAGAAATTGATCTCCACAAATTTTTTCAATATGTTGGACTTGTCGACGATACCACACCCACATCCCTACACCATCATATATATATTCCAAGGAAGAGGTCTTTGCGTCATCCAACAGTGTTGTATGCCCTAGAAAATCAAGCCCTTTAAGGATGAGGTATTGTGCGATATTTCCCCCTTGAATTTTGTGATGTTATTTTAGGCTAATGATACTTATGAAAATTACATGTTGTATATGATATAGACCTCACAGTGTTATTATTACTTTGGGTCGACAATTGTATAGGATACCAGAGGTAGCTCCGCCTACCACCATTTCTTTGATATTTGCTAAGAAATGTAGGAAGGTCATATCCCAGACCAGGAAATTTGTCTTCTTCATGATTCTCTCTCAAAGTGAACAAAAGGTCACAGCCACATCCATGGCCTCTGCACAGAGTCTCTCCACATAGAAAAATAAGGTGGACAATATCATGGAAGAATACAAAAACATATTATCCCCACCCACCGTGGTACCATTGCACTATCAGATAAGGCATTCAATCGTTCTAACCCCCGATACACCTCTAACCAATGGGCCATTCTATCAATGTTATCTGATGGAAAATGAGGAAATCAAATGATAGATCCAAAAGTTGCTTCAAAAAGGGAACATCTGAACCAACTCCTCGCCTTGCAAGAGCCCAATTGTACTTGTGCATAAGAAAGATGGGACTTGGCGACTATGCATTGATTACAGGTCCCTAAGAAAAATCATAGTCAGGAACCGATATACAATTCCTTGAATTGATGGCCTTCTTCACCAGCTAAAGGGAGCCAATTTGTTCAGTAAGATTGACCTAAAATATGGCTACCACCAGATCACAATAGAATAGACTCATGTATGGATTACTAGATTCAAGTCCAAAGAATGAATTTTTGAATGGCTAGTCGTGTCCTTTCCACTGGGTCAAAGAACAATTTCCATTTTGGAAATTGTTTTATAGTTTTTCAGGTCCCAAAATTTCGGGGCCATTTGAGGCCCTAAATGATTTGTTTTGGGCTCAGCAACGCCTAAAACATTAATGCAAAAATATGCTAGGTCGAATGGAATATGTACTCCTTGGATATACCTTTCCAATGGTATATCGAGTGCACCAAAAGGACATTGTATGCAAAAGTTACTCCCTCAGTAAGTTGATGTATCAACTACCCCTATCAAGGCCCATAAACCTTTTGGAATTTCATCTCCCGATGTTAGGGTTTGTGATGTTTAGGGTCTTATCATTTATGTTTTATGTTTAAAATGCCTTTGGAGCCTCATTGTACTCATCTTCTTATGAATGAGCGTAGTCGTCACATATCTTCTCGTAGATAAGCTTCCACCATTCGAGCAGATTTGTTTCAGTATGCATTTTTACAGTTTCTGCAGTTTCTCTTTATTAATATAAGTCAAGTTTTATTGTATCTCTATGTATTTCTTTGCTATAGATCTATATTTCATTTTGTTCCATTTATAAATATGGATAAGTGGTGTCAGAGCGGTCTTATCTTTATTTGTTTCTTAGTGCATGTTCTCAACACGATCAAGGTACAAGGAGTTGGGACTCGAAGTAGTTGATCCCTTGCAAGACCATCCCTGTCAATCATGACAACCTCCCAAGGCGAATGAAAAGAGAGACAATGGAGTAGGAAATCCTTTTAAATTATTGCTTGAGGAATCCCTCGCACAACAAAGGAACGAGATGATGGATAACTTTGCACAGATCATTTGACAACTGTCAATAGGTGACACATCTTCATCAAGAAACCACTTGGGAGGCATTGCCCCCTTCAAGGTAAAGTCAATTTTGATATTCCCTTATTTAAAGGCCAAATAGATGGGGATGTTGGAAAAAAATGGTTGAATCTACTAGAAGGGTATTTTTCAGTCCTTAATTTTTCCAATAGAGAAAAGAGTATATATGCGCTCCTTAAGGTTGTCCCCCATGTCAATGATTGGTGGGAGACTTACTGTGAGTAAAAGGACACTAAGGAATCTAAAATATTTTCAGTTGCACCCACTTGGGATTCTTTCATGGATGCTATTAAGGAACAACACAACCATGTTGGAAGCTACGATGACCCATATACAAAATGCACCACACTGCGATAGGAAAGGGAACAGAAAGTACTAGAGTTCACAAATATATTCCATACCTTGCACACCAAGTTCAGTATCAAAGACTCCAAACAAAATATGGTGCTCAAGTACCGAGGTTTTCTGCATAGATATGTCCAAATAGAAATGGATTTTCTAGACATCTCATCACTAGGAGCAACTTATCGATATGTTGTCAAAATCGAGCATAAATTTAAAAAAAAGAAGCGGGAGTTTGAATATGAAAATTCCTCATATCAAAAGCAAGGAAAAGGTGGCCCAAACCCCCATAGAAAGGACATAACAAGTGTGGACCCCCTCAAGATAACCATTCTAATCTGAAAACAAATAAGAGTAATGAGAAGACAAAGAAAGGCACTAGGAAGTGGTGTGAATTATCTGAAACCCCCTTGCATAAATTCGATGAATGATGCTCGAAGCAGTCACTAGTGGTCAAGATGAAATCCTTAGAGTCAGAGGTATGTTTTGATTCTGAATTAGAGCTATACAAGGGGAAGCGGATCATCGATGTAGAACCTGATGCTACTATCGCTACCACCAAGGTCTAGCCAAGTGAACCAGAAGAACCAGAGGAAGGGGAACGCCTTTTTCAATCACATATGTGGGTGAAGGGTGCTCCGCTTTGCTTTATTTTCGATAGAATAATTCAAAAGAACCTTATATCAGTAGAGGTCATCAATTGGTTGAACTTGGCGATGATGCCACACCTGAAACCCTACACCATCAGGTGGCTCCGTGATCCAGATTATTTTTGGCACAAAATGAGAGTGGAGATATAACACAGAAATATTCAGAGATATTGTAAGAGAGACAACAATATAATAGATATATATTGGAAGTATAACAAGAGTCCCAGATATACAGTATTACATGATTTATATTAATGAAAGAAATGTACAGAGATAATAAAAATATAGAGTGAAAGACTCACTAGAATGGTGGCAGCTTATCTCTGAGAAGAGATGTGATGGATACTCGCATTCGCAAGAATATGATTTTACAATGAGGCTCCAAAGGCCTTTTTATTATAAAGAAATTACAAAACCCTAACCCCAGAAGATGAAAAGCCAACAATTTTGTGGACCCATTTTGGGTAGTTTGGTGTATCAACTTCCCAGGGGCGTAACTTTGGCATACGATATCCGTTTGAGGCCCACAATAGCTCGTTGGAAACATATAATTGAGGAGATTCATTTAGGGGGATCAATAAGATCCTTTTGAAATCATTGATATTCTCTATCCCAAAAAACCTTCATTTAGGCCCTCAAAATGGCCCCAGAAGTTAAAAACGGCTAAAAATAGTAAATTACCAAAATTGCCAGAAATTTGTTTTGAGCCAGCTGGAAAAGGTGGGTGGCCACTGATATCCACATGGATCAATACTCCTTCCTTAGGAATAATTTTTCTCCATTGCGTTGATTTATTAGGGGAGAGAAAAAAGCGTTTGTTGAATATGCATCTTGATGAGCTTCTTTCCTTGTTGGAGAAGTTGTGTTGCTTAGCTTGTTGAAGGTTGTCATGAACATGTGGTTGGAAGGGTTGGACCTTTTTAACCATTCTGGATACATGAGATGCTTGTGTGCATAAGGAATCTTTACACTTTGTTGCAATCTTGTCGACCTGCTTCTGTTGGATAGAAGATGCTTGGGTCAAGGTTGTAGTGGTTGTAGTATCCTTCTGTTCACCTTTTGAACGGATTGTTAAGAAGTTGAATTTTGTAGTGTGAGATACTACCTTGCGGCACTGTTTAGGTGGAACAATAGTCAGAACTACTTTTGGTATTCTGTAGAGATGACCCCCTAGAGAAACAAGGACACTGTGGGGTCGAGACTCATAAACATCATGGTGTTTCCACATATATGGTTGGCCCAAGAGAACATCACAAACATCCAGTGGGGAAACATCACTTAATACCTCATCCTTGAAGGTTTGGATGTCGTATGAAAATCATCACTGCTGAATGACCTGAATATCTCGTCCCTGGCAAATCCACCGGATGTTGTATGGTTGCAGGTGTGGTGTTGTCAACAATCCCAATTGTTTGACAACCTCTGATGAGATGAGGTTCTTCTGGATTCTGCTATCAACAATAAAATGAAGCGGGGTCCCCTTCACCCACATCTGTGAATGAAAAAGGTGCTCCCCCTCTTCAGGATATGTTGGTTTTCTGGTTGAATTGTTGTGGTCGCGACAATAGCAGTGGGGTCTGCGTCGAAGATCTATCTTTTACAAGTATTTTCAGAATCAGATTCTGAATCAGAGTTCAACTCCTTGTCTTTTATCTCGGCCACCAATGATTGTTTTGAGTGACATTCATTACTGTTGTGCCAGGGGATTTTGTGAAAAGCGCACCATTTTCCAATGTCCTTCTTCGTCTTTCTGTGACCCTTCTTTTCCTGTGGCCTGGACTGGTTTTCAGAAGCATGTTTGTTAGGGTCGTCTTTCTCATACTTTGGTTGTTGCAGATTTGCAGACCCGAACTCCTGTTTGTTCGGTTGCTTAAATTTTTGCTCGATTTTAACAACATGTCGATAAGAAGAATCGAGTGATGAGATGTCCATAAAATCCATTTCAGTTTGGATGTATCTATGTAGAGCCCCGCATTATTTCAAAACCAGATGTTGCTCAGAGTCTTTGATACCCAACTTGGTGTGAAAGTTATGGAAGGTATTGGTGAAATCCGGAACTTCTTGGCCCCTCTCTTGCCGTAGTGTGGTCCATCTCATGTATTGGTCCACATTGTTGCCAATGGGGTAATATTGTTCCTTTACCACATCCACAAACAAATCCCAAGTGGGCTCGACCCCATATATTCCCGACTCCTTTGTGGAAATTTTCTCCCAGTAATTTTCCCACCAATGTTTGACATGGGGGTGAGCTTTAGGAGTGTGAAGGTGATCTTTTCCCTATTGGAAAAATTATGAACAGAGAAATAACCTTCTAACTGATTTAACCATTTGTCTAGGGCATCCACATCTATCTAACCTTCAAATATGGGAATATAAAAATTAACTTGTACCTTGAAAGGAGAGGTGCTTCCAAAGTGGTTGTTTGATGAAGATGTGCATGTTTCTATCGGGAGGCGTTGAAGGGTGTGGGAAAAATTCTCCATCATTTCGTCCCTCTGTCGTGTGAGAACTTGCTCAAGCAACAAATTGATAGAATCGTCTGCTCTGTCGTTTTTGTTTTCTTCTACCATGTAGGGTTTCTTGTGTGTGCGAGAGAGATTGTCTTCAAGATATAAAATCTCGAGACCCAACTTTCTATACTCGGACCTCGTCAAGGACATGCACTGAAAAATGATCAAGAGAAGCATGCTCTAATACTACTGATCTAGATTATTTTCGGCACGAAATGAGAGTAGAGATATAACATAGAAATATTCAAAGATATTGAAAGAGAGAAAACAATATAACATAAATATATTGGAAATATAACAAGAGTCCCAGATATACAGTAATACATGATTTATATTAATGGAAGAAATGTACAGAGACTGTAAAAATACAGAGTGAAAGACTCGCTAGAATGGTGGTATCTTATCTCTGAGAAGATATGTGATGGATACTCGTATTCGCAAGAATATGATTTTACAATGAGGCTCCAAAGGCCTTTTTATTATAAATAAATTTCAAAACCCTAACCCCGGAAGATGAAAAGCGAGTAGTTTTGTGGACCCTGTTTTGGGTAGTTTGGTGTATCAACTTCTCGGGGGTGTAACTTTGGCATATGATCTCCGTTTGAGGTGAACGGTAGCTCGTTGGAAAGGTATCGTCGAGGCGATTCATTTAGGGGGATCAAACAGAGACTTTGGCTATCATTGAGAAGATCTGTCCCAAAAAACCTTCATTTAGGCCCTCAAAATGGCCCCAGAAGTTAAAAACTGCTAAATATAGTAAATTACCAAAATTGCCAGAAAATTGTTTTGAGCTAGTTGGAAAAGGAGGGTGGCCACTAATATCCACCTGGATCAATCCTACCTCCTTAGGACGCAATGGTATCCATTGCGTTGATTTTTCGGGGGACAGGGAAAAGCGTTTGTTGAATCAGCAGCTTGATGAGTTGCTTGCCTTGTTGGAGAAGTTGTGTTGCTTAGCTTGTTGAAGGTTGTCACGAACATGTGGATGGAAGGGATGGAAAATTTTAACCATTATGGCTACATGAGATTCTTTTGTGCAGAAGGAATCTTTACACTTTTCTACAATCTTGTCGACCTGCTAATGTTGAATAGAAGGTGCTTAGGTCGAGGCTATAGTGGTTGCAGTATCCTTCTGTTCACCTTTTGAATGGATTGTGAAGAAGATGATTTTTTTAGTATGAGATACTACCTTATGGCACTGTTTAGGTGGAACAATAGTCAAAACTACTTATGGTATTATGTAGAGATGATCCCCAGAGAAACAATGACACTGTAGGGTCGAGACTCATAAACAACATGGCGTTTCCACATATATGGCTGGCCCAAGAGAACATCACAGACATCCAGTGGGGAAACATCACATAATACCTCATCCTTGAAGGGTTTGATTCCGTATAACAATCGACATTGCTGGATGACACAAAGATCTCGTCCCTGGAGAAGCCACCCGATGTTGTATGGTTGCGGGTGTGGTGTTGTCAACAATCCCAACTGTTTGACGACCTCTGTTGAGATGAGGTTCTTTTGGCTTATGCTATCAACAATAAAATGAAGTGGGTTCCCCTTCACCCACATATGTGAATGAAAAAGGCGCTCCCCCTCTTCAGGATCTGTTGGTTCTTCTAGTTGAATTGTTGTGGTCACGACAATAGCAATGGGGTCTGCATCGATGATCTGTCTTTTACGAGTATTTTTAGAATAAAATTTTGAATCAGGGTTTGACTCCTTGTATTTTATCTTAGCCACCAATGACTATTTTGAGCGACATTCATCAGTGTTGTGCCAGGGGATTTTATGGAAATCACACTATTTTCCAGTGTCCTTCTTCGTCTTTCTGTGACCCTTCTTTTCTCATGGCTTGGACTAGTTTTTGGGAGACTATTTTTTAGGGTCGTCTTTCTCATACTTTGGTTGTTGCGGATTTGTAGACTCAAACTCTCTTTTGTTCTAGTGCTTAAATTTCTGCTTGATTTTAACAGCATATCGATAAGCAGAACCGAGTGATGAGATGTCCAGAAAATCCATTTCAGTTTGGATGTATCTGTGTATAGCCCCGCGGTATTTCAAAACCATATGTTTGTTACTGGATAAATCAATAGGTGCGGACACTAACTGATCTCCCTAGATCCACCTAGATCTAGAACTGCCCCACGACAGGATATGACTCTTTCTCTAAGTTGCAGTCATTGAATCTACTATCGAGAATGAATGAGTGACATACCTTTATATTGCTTCCTTAGGTCTATGTTGTTCCTACTTCACTCCAGTACTCTTGTAAAATCAGGTCCAAGACAACACAAACCAACCAAAATGAAGATAGCAAAGCATATTCAATGCCAACCTATGCATACGATCAAGGAGTTATGCAATAAAATAACAGTGATTTTATGGGAAAGGGACATGTCTTTGTATTATATTAAATGAAAGTAGAAGATACAACCAGATCGCCTTGATGTCACAAGCTTCCTTTCAGTGACCCTTGGTTCCAACACACACACTTTCTCTACATTTGCATGAAAAATATCCAGTGCAACTTGATGGACAAATAGAGTCTTCAAGCTCCTGTCCAAACAGAGTTCTTCACACAATTCTTTCACCAATTCTTCATTCAATATTGCTTAACCTTTTCCATGAGAAACCTTTCAATATATAGGAGAAGGAGACATGGTTAAATGGATGAGGATGATCCCACTAAATTTGAGAAGTCAGTAGGATTCCAACCATGTGAATGCCAACTCATTTTCTAGAAGATTCCCTTCTAGAACCTTCGTAACCTCTTCTCTTTTCCAAGATTTGAAATAGGTTTGCACCCTACCTATAGAGTAGACAACGAACAGTTCGCACCCCAAGTATAGGTTGCCTGTGAGAATGAAGGATTTTCGCACCCTATAACATAGGTAGCCTGGGAACTCATCTTAAAAATATGATTTTTGGAAGAAGATAACAGTCACTTTTCTCAGGAAAAACGTCCTTATGGGAGCCTAAACACATCACTGTAGAGACATCACCAGAGTGACCAAAATAATGTGTAATAGAATGCCCCCCAAAGTATGAGGCTGGAACTTGTGACAACCAAAATACTTTGTAAAATGCGTGTGTGTGTCAGAAAAAAGGAGCGCACCTAATCGAAAACTTGTAAACAACCAAGCATCTGCAGAATATAATACCAGTTCTGAGGTAGGTATTCCCATGCTCAAATCACAAATGAATAAAATCATAAACGTAAGCCATGGCCACCAATAATACATCGTGGATCCATGTCATCAAAATGATACATAGCCACTAGGAATACACTGTGGATCTATGTTAGAAGACTTAAATTAAGACATAGCCACGTGACATACAAAGTGGATCTATGTGTCGATACAAATCATAAATACTCCATCGCAACCTGGATCAAAAAGATGAGACCCAGGGTCTTCAATCCCGTCACCTGAAAGTATGAATCTAGACATGTGATTACATGTGTTGAAGTCGAACATGGTAGAAACCACTCGATTACCGATCATTGATGAAAACCGTTAATGAGTGCGAGGGAAATCACCATTGATGTCAATGACTCCCAAGGTACTGAAGTACAATCCAAATGAATGTGAATGAATGAGCTGAAGTCGAACACTCGACGGAATCTCTCGATCAGGGATCAATGATGTCAAACCCCTATCGAAAGTGAAGAGACCTACCATTAAGGCATGCAGGTTCCAAGGTACTAAATTATTTCCAAGTCTTATTCCCGGATAATGAGTTGGAGTCTATGGAAAAATACTCGTCACAGGAGGGCCTTGATGTATCCCCCATCAATGACATGAAATAAGTAACATATTTTGAGGGTGAATCAAAGTATGAATATGAGTTGAAATGAACACAGGGAAGGCCGACATAGTAAGAATAGACAACTGCAGATGGTCAACTCAATGGAGGGCTCATTTGAACTTCTCTTGAACATATGAATGACACAAAAAAGGACTTGGCAGCACTGACTCAAAGACGACCCAAGATATGACCTTGTATAAATTTGAATGAGAGACAAATGGATTTCCCAACCCGAATTCAAATGACGAATAGGGGGTGTCATGTTCAAGAGCGACGCTTACTGCCATTAACAAAAATATGAAAACATATCCCTTTCCCAAAATTTCCCCCACCATCTCTGGCGAGTACCTCTTTATTTTTACACAACCTTGAGGAGGATAACATATGCTTTTCGATGTAAGCTCATCCTTCAGATGAGTCCCTCGTAGTATGTTTAACGAACCCTAAGAAGGAGTGGTTTTGTCCCATTACGGGTCTTTCGATGTTTGTTTAATGAGTCCAAGGATAGAAAAATCGGGGTTTTTTCATGTTTCGAGACTCTGAAAAACACTTAAAGAGAACTCTCCCAGTTCCTTTTTCATAAGTGATTTCAACGAGACCGAAAAAGTGATAAACTATCGCCCGTTGAACGTTTTCTTCAAATACTTTAATGAGCGTGAAAAGAACAAGATCGCTCGGTAATCTTTTCGTTTTTATGGAGCATGAAAAGATATTAAAGGATACTCCCTGGCATTCATCATTTTCATGTTACCATGACAAGTAAGAAAAGATTTTAAAAAGTATACTCGGTTGCGTTCTCATGTGTTTTCGAGCACGAGAATGAACGAAGACTGAGCTCGAGGTTTTTCCTACAAAAACCCTAAAAAAGTAGTCGTACATGTGACAAAAAGAAAAAACACTTGTACCCCATCGTTCAGACTTCGAAGTTACTATATCTGTGAAAAACCATACTCACAAGGCTATTAGGGTATTAGGTTTTTTAAACAAAGCAATAAAAATAATATAAAAAAATCAACAAGAAATAGTAAAAAGTGAATAAATATGGGTGAAAAAACCTTTTTTACCATTTCATTGTTACTTTGACAAAAACTTGTCCAACATACCTCATTTTCCTCCAAATTTCTTTGCTCGATTGCGGGAGGCACAAGCGATCATTCGACAAACGGTTTCAGCCAACGAAGTAATCTCCTGATATTCCAACTTTTCCATGGTTTACTTTTGATTTTTATTGGCAATTTTAGAGTTTTGAGTCCATTTTAGGGACGATATATGAGCTCAAGCATTCTTGCAGGTGGTCCATTCAGGACCTGTGAGAATCTATGATTCTTGCAGGTGAGCTTCAGTGCACCTACGAGAATCTCACACTGTGCAAAAGGTTCACGTGCGAGGGATGAAAAATAGATTTTTGTGTGTGTTTTGCTCAATAAAAAACTAGGCAAGAGTGTAAAACAAGTTGATGACTTCCTTATCATGGCTCCATTGCAGGTGTTGACCATCACGATGTTGGAATGGAGGGAAAGAGAACATGAGGAGGATGATGCCATTGTCGGGAATGATCGAAGTACAATTGTTTCCCTCCAAGAATGTGGGCTCTTAAAAAAATTTAGGATCCCGGGCATGAGAGCCCAAATCAGATTGTTAGAGTACCTGGTTCACATGTGGGACGTGGATCAATATTTATTCCACATAGGAGTCCACACGCTGACACTAGATATCGAGGATATCTATTTTCTAACGGGGTTGTCACGATGTGGATACCAGGCTACTTTGACCGGAGGTAGAGGCGGCGGACTTCCTATGAGCGAGTATGTTTGTTGATATTGTGTTCCCAAGGCAGAGAGAAGCAAGGGTAAGGTTTCCATTTGGGGGGTCCAAGATTTTACCCTACAGACTATATTGTTTACCATTTCCCCCATGGTTGGGAGCGCAGCTTCGCACATGGTTCTCCATAACTATTTCCAATATGCAAAAGAATGCACAGAGCCTCGGTTTTTTAACTAGTCAGATGCAGTTCTCCGCGGCAATAAGAGGCAACTGACAAAGTGCAAAAGGGGTGCTTTGAAGAAGTTCGGGTACGGGTCCTTTTTGGTGTCATTCTTCCTTGAGAGGGTCCCACTGTTGCGACTACAGGTGGATTGGGGTTTACTGGCCCCACAGGATCCGAGGATGCTGAGGTGGTGTAACCTCATGGCTTGGCACATAGCAGGGCCTATAATCAAATATAATGATTCATTTTTTGACTGGATGAGGCCCCAAATGTTGATGATCGATGACTACGCATATGCCGGTTTGGATTTCCAAGGAGATCCGGATTTGGTCCTGCTTGAGGATGCTCAGTGGGGTGACTTAGGTGAGAAGTACGCGTTTTGTTCTTTTTAAATGTTTTTTCAAATTTTATTATATAAAATGTTTTTATGTTTATCCAATGACTAAATCAAAAAAATTATTTTGATGACACAGATGTGGGGCCATATTTACCTCCAGGAACGTCTCCCATTCAGAGGCGAGGCGAAGTGGCTCCAGTGGCAAGATGGGATGTCGATGACTATGAGGCAGTTGAACATAACTTAGAGGGGTTGACTGCGGATGTCCTAGACATCGTTATTGGGGAGATCCCGAGACGTTATCAATGCCATACTGTGGGCGTGCCCGAGTCTCTCAGTCGACTGCTCCGTAGGGTAGCCCGAGCAGTTGTGTGTTATCGTGACCATCATCCATGATGCTATTTTGTAGAAGCTATGGGCTTCATATTTTGAGATTTTGATCTTCGGACAGAAACTTTTTGTAAACACTTTTGATCATTATATACATATATACGGATTCTACCAGCTTATTTTGTGTTGTATGATACATGTGATGTGTGATTGGTTTATAAATGTCTCAAATGTCTATCTAACACATAGTTAGCTAAGGCATCAGTCAATGTATTTAGACATCTAGGAATGTGTTGATATTCAATATAATCAAAATAACGTTCCAAGAGGCGAATTCGTAAATATACCCGTAATAAAGTAGGACTTCGGATAGCATAGACATTACTTAACTATAGTACTACTAGTTGTGAATCGAGTTGTATAACCAGATGGCGGATATCGAGTGAAATAGAATCAATCAATAATTTGATGATGGTGCTATATTCTGTGATATTATTGGTCGCACGACCGAGGCACACACCTCGTAGACTGATAAGTTCATTTGTAGGTGCGTAGATTGCCCATGCAGCAGAAGCAAGGTTCTAATTAGTACGACTAGCGCCATCGACGAAGCCAATGTGGGGTAGTGAAGACTCTGACATCTGGAAACCAAGCACAACGCAAGATAAGTGGTCAAGGGAAGAGACCAAATAACAAAAAAGTATACTAAAGTAACACACAAAAAGTATGATACAATAAAATATAAGAACTCATGCACAGTTGATCTTAAGCATAGTACTTCTTTAAGTACAACCCATTTCTGGGTTCACTCAAAGGGATACCGTCGTATTCCACCAACTTGTAAGCTCCTTTCTCCAAAACTCACCTGACGATATAAGGACCTCGCCACATAGCTTCAAATTTTTCGGCTCCTAGCATATCCCGATCTTGTTCGTAAAGGAGAACCAGATCACCTTCGAAGAAAACGCGTGGCTTGACATGTTTGTCGTATTGGGAATTCACGCGTTTCTTCTGGGCTTATATAACTAGGGTGGCATCGCGACGGGTTTCGTCTAATTGCATGAGATACAACAGACGCTCTTCTTTGGCAGAACTGTTTGGGAGAAATTTGACGGCTAGTTTTAGGGAAGGTATCTCACATTCAATCGGCATGATGGCTTCTAGACCATAGACTAACTGGAATGGTGTAAACCCGATAGCAGACTTAACGAATGTCTGGTAAGCCCACAATGTTGAAAACAACATCATGTGCCAACTCATTTT
>SNQJ01S0073911.1:21176-55745 GCA_010110895.2 Picea sitchensis | reverse complement strand
TTGATAGATTACTTATGAAATGTTTCCTCAAATATTTAATGAATGTGCATACCATTTGTATTTTTGAAATATTAAAAACTACAATTCCGAAAAATTGCAATAGTAAAAATAGTGACATATTCAAATATTAAAATCAATATTAATTACAACAAAGATGATGATTTGACGGCATTACATGGGTGCAATACTAGTTGTTAGCCCAATGATAAAAGAAACTCGATTCAAGTTAGAATGCAAATATGCATGATCCATAAAAATGTAAATTCTATAAATAATGATTCATAGAAATGGAAATGTTTTAATTTTTATTGTCGTCAGTATATATAATTGGAAAAATAAGCATAAAACTATCACCAAACTGTCTTAATGTATTTAAGAAAATTTTAATAATTCTTATATATTTATATAATAATAATAATAACATAAGTAATTGTTATGTTGTTTTTATAATTCTGATTACATAGTATTAATATAATGTTGACATTATCATAATTAAAAAATATTAATTTCATAAATTATTTAATATTTGTAATTCATTATATTATATTATTGATATGATTTATTATATAATTGAATATAATTATTGAAAAAAATAATAATCACATAAATAATTTAATATTTATAATTGGCTATATTATGTTATTATAAGCGTTGTCTAAAAGGAAAAATAGAATTTCAAACCCTTGGTATGATAATGAGTGTAGACTTGCTACAAAATCCATTAGGGATGCCTTAAATGAGTCTTTAAAATATGATAAGATTAACACATACAAATCCTTATTAAAAGGGGGAAAAGGCACTATATAATAAGAAATCAAGAGAACCTTTTGCACCTAAAGAAATTTTGGAGGAAAACTTTGACTCATAAAACTAAATAAATGGGTATGATTCCCTTGACGGATTGGAATTCCTACCTTAAAAATAATTACAAATCCCCTAATGTTTTGGACAACATTGAAAACATTTCTACATAGGATGATTTTTTTCTATAGAATACATCAACTTTGGGGTTAAATGAGTCACAAATGGGAAAGCTAGGGACATTGATATCTCTTCAATTTAGCAGTCAAGCAAGGGTTTCCTAAACCCTAGACTCAAAGCCTCATTGTACCTATTTTTAAAAGTGGGGATAAAAGCAATCCCTCCAATTATAAGAACATTATGATTAAACCCATTTTAGCCAAGCTATATGGAAATATTTTGGAAAAGAAGATAAGCATATGGCTAGAAATCCATGGAAAAAGAGCTAAAGAATAAGTTGTTTTAAAGGCTATCATTCAACTGTGAACCACTTTTTCATTATTAGGATCATTGCAGAGGAGTGTCACAAAAATAAAACCAATATTCTTTGTTGTTTCACTGAATTTAGGAAATATTTTGACACTATCCCTAGGATTAACCTTTAGAATGGGTTAGAAGAGCTAAAATTTATCTCTGAGTTGAGATTTGTTGCAGTACGATTGTATGCGACTGTTATTGCCAAGTTTAGGAGCATTGAGGGATGGTAAAAAGAAAATAACTATAATATTGGAGTCAAGAAATGTTTTCCTCTACTCCCCTGCCCTTTTGGGCATGTACATTGACAAGTTAGAAGATTGTTTGGAATTTTCAGGTTGTGTTGGATTAACTCTTGCAAGTATAGTCATCATCCTTCTCCAATATGGCGATGATATCGTTCTTATGGAAAGGTGATCTCATTGGATATTGGTGGCCACCCACCTATTCCACTAACTCATAATGGTTCCACATCTTGGCAATTTTTCTACATCTTTTGATCGGGTCCCAAACTTCTAGGGTCGTTTTGAGGCCCTAAACAACGTTTTTTTGGTGCAACAACAGTTATCATGTAGCTGAAGGAAGATCCTAGGTTGTTTGGAATGTTCACTTCTTGGATATAACTTTATGATGGGATACCTAGCACCCCAAACAAAGATCGTATGCAAAATTTAGGCCCTCGGGAAGTTGATGTATTAACTAACCACATTAGGGCCAGTAAACATTTTGGTGTTTCATCTTTTGGGGTTAGGGTTTTGGATTTTTAGGGATTTCTCATAGGATTTTTTATGCCATTTTGACCATTTCCATCATTATGGATCTAGATATAAGACCCCCACCCTAAGTTTCAGCATGTCATCTGTAACACCCTAAAGGAAGAAGTGATGTTCCATATTGGTGACCCATCTTGATGGGTTAGAACCATCCAACTTGTTTAAATCCACCTTAGAATAATGATGTCATATGTTATCCATTGGTATATTGTTATGCATACCAGAAGAGGGTTGTGGGTGGCTAAATAGCCCTGAATTAGAAGTTTTTTCTTGGTGTAGCTCGATATGTTGTGCAATCCAATGATGTTCATTTGGTATTCCTTGAGCTAGCATAATTTGCAACTTATCAGTGAACATATTTTCAAAATTGGCTAGGTTTTTTTGACTTTGTTGCCCGAACTTATCATCCAACTTATTATCCCACTTCTCATCCAACCCATTTATAATCTCTTGAAGCTTCTTAAATTGACCTTCCATAAAGTCCAACCTACCTATAGTAGAGGAGGTGATCATGTTGTTGTTGATTTTTCAATAAGCTAGGCTCAAGCATGAAGTTCATTCCATTTTTAGAAATTAACTTGAACCATAAACATTTGTAGTTTCACCATTAATAATTTGTTGCAGCAACCAAGATCACAAGAAGAAATACCATGCACAAGTACACAAGAAGTATCATGGGAAACCTTTCTCAACAAGGGAAGAAAACCCAACCAATCCTTTGCAATATTCTTCAAGAGAAAGACCTCCCACACCATAAACCTAGCACACAAAAGGGTGCTCACAAACCCTAGAAGACTAGCGACCAAGAGAGGTGTGCACTATTCCCAAGAACAAGTAATTGCTAAAATTTCCAAACTCACACTTGTGTTATGATTCCTCAATGGGGAATTTACCTTTATTTATATTAGACTGAGCCTATCAAAAGTAGTGTCTATTGGCACAACAGGGCTAGCGTCAATAACTCACAATATAATTAATAATTACCATATTAATTATCTTTCACTTTATGGTGGGGCTGACTTGTACCCTTTACATCACAAATAGGGTTACAGGTAAGTCTGACTCTTGGACAATAGAGAAAGGGATCTCACACACCCATTAGTGCTCATCCACTAGGGGCACATCCATCTGTGCTCAGCCACAGGGATGTCCACATCTCTATCTCACTGCACCTCACAGGAGAATCACACTCACTAGTGCTTATCCACTAGGATCACGTTCACCTGTTCTTAGCCACAGGCACACCCAACTCAACATATCTCTTTCTCATTGTGTCTCATAGGAGAACCATATGGAGCATCATATCATATCAAATCTTTTCACAGAGGATACCAGTACATCATTTCATCTTCGTCTCAGAGATAAAGACACATCCAACTCATGGGATTCCTCACCCCATAGGGGCACACAACATTCCATCTCTGTCTCAAAGAGGAACCACACACCCATCTCATGGTCTTCCTCACCCCACAAAGGGGAACAATGTTCCATCTCTATCTCATAGAGGAACCACACACCCATCTCATGGGCACACCTAACTCATGGGCTCTCTCTCAGGTCGACTCACATAGTCTGTGTCCTGGAGGATGTCTCACACAACAGTAATCATCAACAGTTGTCTAGGGAAGTATGAGATGGTTTACAAGTATATGTCATGGGTGACCTCTCTGAAAAAGGTTATGAGGTCCTTAGGACAAGGGAGTGCCAGGTGTTATAGCTCTGTAATATATGTGCAGGGTCCAACATTTGTACTCATCTTAATATCTCGGGGCACTATATAAGGAGGATAAATTGTTCCCTTAGCCATAGTATTCGACTACATAGGTACTAGAGAGTGATTTCCTCGAATTTTATTCTCGGTGTACTGTAGAAAAAATACAGGCAATTAGCTTATCTAAGTTGATTTTAGGTATACCTAGGGGACTTCCTATACATGAGGGTACATGGAAGTGATATTCCCTATACAGGTATTGTTTGATGCGGTATTACTTGAAGGGATACCAACATGGGTTACAAAGGTTTCCAACAATGTGATTCCACTAGAATTTCATGCATGTATTCTTCCCAGGCCATAGTTTTACCCACTTAACAATAAATCATTGTGTTATTTAAATACTTATGAACGTGTCTCTAAAAAACAAAAATAAAAATTGAAGCTTGTTGACCTAAGAAAAGACTCTTAAAATCACCAAAAATAACTTGCTTGTTCAAGGTAGGGTTTGAGGCTAAAATGTAAAATGATCACAACTTTTAGTATACTTCTTGGATTGACTATCATGACCAAAATAATGAAATGCCACATCTTCTCTGGATTTAATGGCACTAGTTTAACTCAAAACATGTGCACTCTATCAAAAGATATCCAATCTACGAAATTCACAGTCGTCGCAAAAAAACACTAAAAAGAGGTTGATTTTAAATCAATGATATCTCCACTTCCCAAACTTTGTTTTGGATGATTTTTTTGTGAAATTGGGTATTTTTTCAGGAGGAATTCATATATCAAGTTGGACTCTCCAAATTATGCACAAAAATATTTAGGAAACGACCAGAATGTTTCCATCAAAAATCAGCAAAAAGAAAAAACAAATCTCCCTTTTTGTGCCCCAAAATTCTCCCACTTCATGCCCAATAAATATCTATGATACCACTTGTAATACACTTAACCCCAAAACGTCATAGAAATCACATAAATTATAGAAAGAAACCAAAGAACATAAGAGAAAATATATCAACCGTGAGAAATATCTCTTGATAGCGAAAAATAGAGAGCTATGTTCATTTGTCTCTTCAAAGGGGAAACTTCTTAGAGAAAAACTCCAATTACAATAACAATTATTGACAAAACATTACATAACTTTATGCTCAATATATAACTATCTGAATAGAATCTTAACTATCTATGGGCCCACTTGTAATGAGGTCCTACTAACTAACTTGGGTTTTATTAATAAAGAGGAATTTGTTTACAATGAATGATTATTAACTAAATATTTAATGGGCCTTATTCAAGGAAGGTGGATTCATACATTAATAAAGTATCTAAGTCAAGGGGTTAAGGTAGAACCCTAACATTATCCCCTGCCAATTCTATAAACATAACCTCAAAATTACATTAGATACCAACTGAGATTGGTGAAACAACAATTACATTAGATACCAATTGAGAGAGTTCCCCAAAAAGACCATTCACAGAATAATCCATGCCAACTCTCAGAATAAACACCTTCAAAGAAGAATAAAAATGGTCCAAGCCTTCCTCTAATGCAGGGGATTGAACAAAACAAGGAGTTGGACCATCCTCCATTGTATCTTGGCCCTACCTCTTAGAGGTTGAGGATATGAAAGATTCATTTCCTACCTCAAGCTCCAACATATGAGCCCACTCCATATATCAATGGAATGCATCTAACCCCTTCGAGATACCCTACAATCCCTTTGACATGCCCTGGACATAGGTATCTAAATAAGATCTCCATCCCATATATTAATTTAGGGCATCAAACATAGGAGGGTCCTTCAATTCCTAACCCTGTAACCCTTTTTTCCTCAACCAAAGAGACTGAAAAGAGAACAGAGAAGTCCCCAAAAAACCCCATATATATTGGCTTATAATCCCCACCCTTCTTCTCAAAACTGTCAAGGACGATAAAAAAGGGATGCATTTCAAATAAGGTATCACCATTTAATGTTTTCTCCACCTCCATAGGAATAATATATGCAAGGTGCTTTGACCACTTCGATGATCCCTAATCCCACTCCCTTTAAACCAACCATGCTAACCACGCCATTATTGTTGATGGTTGAAGTGAAACTCAAGCACACCACTAGAAAACAACCTTGTAGATATCTCAAGGGGAAAAAATGGGGATGGAAGCCGAGGTTATGCTTAAAACTCTAAATTCACTAACTATGTTAATTAGTTAGGAAAGTCGGCAAAGGGTTTCCCATTAAGGGTACTAATCCTCTAGTTATGCGTGCATTGAAAATTTAAAAATGACTCATGTTAGTGATTACTTTGTTTTCAATGTGTAATTATATTATAATCCTAGTCCTAATTAACTAAGAAAACTATATTTGAATGTAGAAATAAACTAATAACTGTAAAAAAAAAGTTATGTCAACCCTCAATTAATCAAATTAAAGCCTATAATTCCAATAATTATAGTTAAAATAGTGTTAGAAATGCAAGACCATATTACAATTACAACATGAAATGTAGATTAAATACTAAATATAGAAGCAAATTGTGTCAAATTCTAAAATAATTAAATTTATGGAATTAACCATCAACATCAATAGATTGTAAGTATATAACAATTGAACATAATCAATGAATACATCATGCATATGTACAACAACTAGTCAAGTAGAATAAAACTAAAAAATGATCACAAACTAAGCACAACTATGAAACAAATAAAATACACAAACAAAAATAAATGCAGGTAAGCACAAAAGATATTTATACATAAACACATATTTTTTTACTATCAATAGCAACCCAAATAATTATAATAATCAACCTCATTCCATATAAATAAGATTTTTTTGAGACCATATACTCTTCACAACAAGATAAAGTCAAGTAGGATGAAGCCCTAGACAGGGTGGAGCGTTTACTAACTCTACACTTAGATTTTTTGAAGAGTATCTTCAATAATGTAGTGTTAGTCATAAAGGCATTTGTAGAGAAGTACATACCTTAAGTAAATAAACATAATTTACCTCCAAAGAAAAACACCCACGCTTTCACCTTAGTGTTGGACCTTAGATTGTAGTGTGAATTCCATTGTTAGCAATGTTAGGTTATTGAAGAACTAAGAAAATTAACTTAAATATGAAAGAATAGCATAACAAAGCTATGCATTCTCTCTCTTTTATCATCCATGATCAAGTCTTCCTAAATTTGGAAATAATGATTTTTAGCAAAGGATACAAACACTCTAATAGTCAAATCTACTAGAGTTATGTGAGCAATCCCAACCATATGTCGCATCCACAATGAAATAGATGCATGCAATTTTGATGTGTGCTAAATGCTAAAAAAGGTTAGAAAGATTGGAGGCGCCCTTCGAGCCCTCACCTCATTTGACTTAACTCAACAATTAATGTAATGTAAATAAAAGGGAAAACCAATTATATTTTCCATGCAAAAATAAACAAAGGTGTAAACAAGTGCTCAATGGAAATGTCATGTAGAACACAATGTTCGAGAAACTCAATCAATTCACACAACTTCTTTGGAAAGGTGGAAGAAAAAATAGTGTTAGCATGCAAGTTTTCATGGGAACACAATGACAAGTGACAGTTGGGGAGTTTAATACCTCTACTCCACACAACCAACCGACAAAAAGAATATAATATAATAAATATAGGGATGTACATTAGTTCCCAAATATTCAATAAATTACAATAGCCCAATGAAAACAATATATGTAAAGATCGTGCATGATGATACAATGAGGTTGACAAAATTGAATTTTATAGCATGAATACTAGAGGGCAACCTAGTTGCCTCTATCATATAGGCCTTAACATAAGTATGAAACCCTAACGTTAACTCTAGAGTGAAGTCGCAAGTCGACAATTAAAGGGTCCACGAAGACAAGTTTAGAGTACACTAACAATATGTGTAGTTTGTGGGCCATGCCACTAAGGTGATAGATTATGATATGATTTCAAGATGCAAATTGAAAGACAACAACTAGCTCTAGATTTTTAATTGTCATGTTGAAAGAGTTATAATGTCGTGATGCATGCCCACATGCACGAAATGTTGAATGTCAAAGATTATTGCAAGGAAAAATAGAGAACCAACAATAATGAAAATACTAAGATAGTATACAACATAGGATTCAAATCACGTGGCAACAAAAGTATGGGACTAGAAAAAATCTCATCTAAATTCTATTAAAATGAAGGATTAAAGCATGCAATGTTTAAGGAATTTGTTACTAAGATGCCTCCCAAAATTGCAGGTACAAATTCAATCGCCAAATTGGTATGTTAGGAGTCACCATATTGTTGCCAAAGGGATATTCAATTGTTATTGGTTATTGAATGGAAACATAATTCTGCAATTGTTGGTGACTATTTATCTTCTTAGTTGTAGGCGATTGTTGTTAGTAGTGTGCATGTGTTGGCCCAAAATTTTTGTAATGGCATTAACATATATTGGTATTCCTTTTTGTAAGCATGCATAGGTTGTTGAAGTGTGCATGTGGTTCAGTAAGTGTGAGCCCAACTCATTGAGTGTGTGCATGGATTGCATAGTGTACACACGAGCTATGGAGTGTGCATACTATTGGACTATGATTATGGTTAGACCAAAACCCATAGGCATTAGTATTTACCACAATCACTGGAGTTGGGATCCACAAGAGGGGTTTAACCCATGTCATGAAACTCGCGGGAAGATTTGAACCCAATGCCCAACAATCTCCCCCCGAGTGTGTGTCGGGTGCCATTTTTTGGATTATGATTATCGTTATACCAAAACCCACAGGCATTAGTCTCCACTACAATATTCAGATTTAGGACCCACAAGAGGGGGTTAACCCATGTCGCGAAACTTGCGAGAAGCACTGAACCCAATGTCCAGCACGTATATCATGAAAAGTTTAAATGTGGTTCATTGAGTGTGTTGAGTTTAAATGTGGTTCGTTGAGTGTGCTCACTGACTACTGAGCATCTCTAGCAGCAACTAAGTGTGCACACAAACTATGGAACTTGGCACACTTAGTATTTTCTATGTCAAATGATATTCATATTTCAATGCATTGCCCCAAAGGGGCACTACCCCTAGACCTTGTGTATTAATAACAATGAAATGTTGCTTGAAGTATTTTCCTTTGGACCTCATGATAAGTGTTGCATGCATCTATGTTGAGGTGTAAGGTTAGTCTAGTCAAAGGAGAATTGCACAAATGATGGGCACTTTTTGGCATGCATGATTTTGTGCACCAAATACACACGACTAAATTTGAATCATACTTCCCCATTGTACTAAGGGTTGGCCCCAAATGCAAGTGGTTGTTTTGATTTCTAGCATATGCGGCACTGCCATGTCAATGGCATTGGGACATGACGACACAAAAAACACTTGGTCACACCTATGGCATGTGCAATGAGTGCCATACTAACAACTTCAAAATCTCTTATACCTTTCATGCATTAGCAATGTAGAGGTACTTATGTTGGAAGTTTGGGCGTGTTTGAGCACTCTTTAAACATGTTGCATGTTTGCATCTTTTGTGATGGATTTTGTGTCCTTCACTAATTATGTAAATTAAGGTAGTGTGATTACAAGCAAGTATGCACCAAAATGCACTAGGAGTGAAAATATTTTGCGAGTCAATTACAAAATGCAATATATGACTCAACAAGAGTGAATGGTCCTACTCTGATCTAGATTTAGGAGCGGAACGAACTGATTAACAGAATAAATACAATAAACACAAAGATATGAAGAATAATAGAGATATACAGTGAACAATATCTTCTATTGAATAATGAAATAGGCTGAAACTGTAAAACTGCAGAACTGAAAAACTTTCTCGAATGGTGGTAGTTATCTCTGAGAAGAGATGTGGCTGCTACATGCATCTATCTGAGTGGAATGGATTACAATGAGGCTCTAAAGGAATTTTTGATATTACTCATGAATGTTAAAACCCTAGACATCCGAAAACCTAACCCTAGAAGGTGAAATGCCAAAAGTCATGTGGGCCCCTATGGGTAAGTTGGTGTAAGTTGGTACTTCAACTTCCTGGGGTCGTAACTTTTTCATATGACCTTCGTTTTATGCGTGTGATAGCCTGTTGGAAAGGTATTTTAGAGAACTACACATTTTGTTGTCAAAATTTGATTTTGTCTATAATTTGACTATGGCGAGCCAAAAAAACATTGTTTAGGGACCCAAAATGGCCATGGAAGTACAACAAGATGTGATAACATGAAAACATACAAAATAAGCCAGTTGGATTAGGAGAGAGTCCAACAGTATCCACCTGGAGGATGTGTGGGGCTTCAGAAAGCCCCAAAAGTGTAGAACCCACAATTACAAAGAAGTACAGAAGAACGTGATGAACAAAAACAAACAAGAGGAGCCAGTAGGAATAGGTGGGTGGCCACCAATATCCACCTCGATCAATACCCCCCCCTTACGAAGAAATGGTATTGATTTCATTGAGTTCCCCCATCAGGTGAGGAAACTTCTCTAGATTTGGCCTTGGGTGAGACACTTTCCTTGGTGTAGGAGTTGCCTTGCCTTGACAACCTGACAAAGTTGGATCCTTTTTTGGAGAGTGCCCTTGACCTATGTGGACACTATATGATCAGTGGATGCTCGTTCCATGCAGTTGAGGGTTGAGCTCTATGGGTGTCATTTGTTCTGCGATCTCTGAGGTGTCCAATAATGGTGGAAAGTATGGTCGAAGTAGGTCCACATTGAATAATGGGTGCAGGCCAAGGAAGGGTGGAGTGTTTAGCTCAGAAGAATTTCTACCCATAGCCTTGGTGATAGTGTAAGTCCCATAGTGAAGTGAGTAGAGCTTCCGATGGGGCCTGATGAGACGCTCCTTCTGCAAATGTAACCAAATTTTTTCGCCCACCTAAAACTGGTGTGGTACCCTATGTTGATCATGACGCTGCTTGTACTTAGCATTGGATTTTTGTAAAATCTCCTACACCTATTGGAAGATGTGTTGAATCCTCTCAATGAATTTGGTGGATTTTTTGATTGCATATTGATCATGGGAAGCGTCTTTCTGTGTGGTGGCAAGAGGAAGTGCAACATCAATGGGTCCCAAGGGTTGGAATCCCAGACCCACCTGAAATGGGCTATGTCTGGTGGAGCTATGGAGATCCTTATTGTAACTGTGTTGAACATAGGGGAGACTCTCATCCCATGTACGGGGATGCATAGAATTGTACATGTGCAGGATGTGCACAATCATCTGATTGATGACCTTTGTTTGTTTGTATGTTTGGGGGTGGAAAGCAGTGGATTTGTGAGCTTGGTGTCCAAGAGTGACCAGAGAATCGACCAAAATGTGTTGAGGAACCTGTTGTCCCAATGAGATGATGGTTTGTGGTATCCCAAAGTGGACCCACACTCATTCAAAGAAGAGATTGGTAGTATCTACCACTGAGATATTCTTCTTGTAGGTTGTGAGGATGGCCATCTTCGAAAACTGATCAACGACCACAAATACGCAGTCATTTCCTTGCTTGGTGGATGGAAGGCCCGACATATAATCAATTGAGATGGATTCCTAAGGCTTCTCGGAAGTAGGAAGAGGGGTGTATAAGCCTTGATTCTTGATGGTTGGCTTGGCAATGGCACAGGCAGTGCAAGATCTGATATATTTGCTGACATCTTGTCAAAGTTTTGGCCAATAAAAATGTTTTTGAAGAATGACCATAGTTTTCTCCATGAAAAAATGTTTTTCCATCTGACTGTAGTGGGATTCCCAAATCAGCTTTGCATGCTTTCTTGTAGGAACACAGAGATGGCCCAGGTGGCATAAGAATTTGTCCTGAATGTGAAAATCGGTGACAGTCATGCAGGTACCCAATAGATTATAGGTGGTGGTGAAGTCTGGATCTTGCTGATAAATTTGGGGTCACTCAGATGATTCATGTCCACAAGAATGGAGCACAGTGGTGAGTGCAGCCATAGGAGGTCGACTAAGGTAGTCCACAACACAATTTGAGATACTTGTCTTATACTTGATGTTGATATGGAATTGTTGCAGGTAGGTGGACCACTTCTGATGGAATTCGTTCTACAATTTCCCTTGTGTCTGTATGAACTGTAGAGTCTTGTGATCAGTGTGGATGATTGTCTCTTTTCCCAAAATGTAATGTTTCCATTGACGACAGGATTGTACATTGGAATACATTTCCTTGTCATATGTGGGGTATTTTCGGACAGTGTCTGAGAGTGTCTCACTATGGTATGCCACTGGATGACTGTGTTGAGTGAGAATTGCTCCCACATCATAGTCAGATGCATCACTATCAATCTTGAACGATTGTTGCAGATCAGGCAAGGAGAGTATTGGATCTGAGCACAAGTGATGCTTTAGATCATTGAATGCTCTTTGTTGTTCCTTCCCCCACATGAAATTGGCCTTGCCACCTCCCTTGGTCACTTGGTTGAGGGCCCATGTAATATGGGAGAATCCCAATACGAACCGTCGGTAGAAGTTGGCTAGTCCCAAGAATCTTTGAAGCTCGGTCAGTGTGGTCGAGGCTGGCCAGTCACGGATGACTTGGGTCTTAGTTGGATCAATATGTACCCCATGTTCATCAACAATGTAGCCTAATTATTGGACCATGTTCATGCCAAAAGATCATTTTTCCAAGTTGGCATATAGTTCGTGTTGCCGCAAAGTGCTCAAAACCTGTTGAATATGTCACATGTGTTCCTCCCATTTTTTGTTGAAGATGAGGATGTCATCCAAATATACCACCACAAAGGAGTTGGTGAAGGGTCTCAATACATCATCCATCAACCTCATGAAATTGGTTGGTGCATTTGTTAAGCCAAAGGGCATGACTAGCCATTCGAAGAGACCTTCTTTAGATTTGAAGGTTGTCTTCCATACATTAGTTGGTTCGATGGGAACCTGGTGGTAGCCAGACTTTAGGTCAATCTTGCTGAAGAAATTTTCCCCCTTGATTTGGTCAAGAAGGTAATCAATCCTGGGAATGGGGTATTGGTTCTTGACTTTGATTTTGTTTAAGGCTCTGTAATCAATGCAGAGTCGCCAAGTCCCATCCTTCTTCTACACCAGTATAATCGGGCTTCTGGAAGGGGAGGAGTTGGGTATTATGTGCCCCTTTTGAAGAAGCTCTTGGATTTGACGCCTAATTTCACCATTTTCCATTAGTGAGAGATGATAGATTGGTCCATTAGGTAGAGGTGTGTCGGGGGTCAGATCAATTGGATGCTTGACTTGGTAGTGTGTCGGTATCCCTGTAGGTGAGGAGAATATGTCTTTGTATTATTCCACGATCATGTCCACTTGATTTTGCTGCAAAGAGAGGCTCTGTGTAGAGGCCATAGATGTGGTGGCGACCTTCTGCTTACTGTGAGCATGGATCACGAAAAAGATGAACTTCCCAGTCTGTGAGAAAACCTTACTGCATTGCTTAGCAGAGATTAAATAAATAGAAGTAGGTGGCACTACTTCTAGTATCTTGTACAATTGTCTACCCAAAGTAATAATAACACTGCGGGGTCTAGACTGATACACATCATGACACTTCCATAAATATGGTTGTCCTAAAAGAACATCACAAACTTCAAGGGGAGAAATATCACACAGTACCTCATCTTTGAAACGCTTTATGTTGTAGGACAGATGGCATTGTTGGCTGACATGAATATCTCTTCCTTGGTGAAGCCAACTGATGGTATAGGGTTGCGAGTGCGGTGTCATTGGCAGGTCCAACCGCTTGATTACCTCTGTTGAAATCAGGTTCTTCTGACTACCGCTATCAATAATGAAATGAAGTGAAGCCCCCTTTACCCACATCTGCGAGTGAAGGAGGTGTTCCCCTTCCTTTGGTTCTTCTAGTTCACTTGATCAGACTTTGGTGGTAGAAACAGTGGCACTGGGTTTAGCATCGATAATCAACTTCCCTCCTTCGGGATTTGATTCGGAATCAGAATCGGCCTCTAACTCAGAAGCCTTTAGTTCGACCATGAGGGACTACTTGGAGCGACATTCTTCGGTGTTGTGCCAAGGGATTTTATAGTACTCACACCATTTCCCCGTGTCCTTCTTCGTCTTCTCATTTCCCTTCTTGTGTTGCAACTTGGATTGGTTTTCCTAAGGGAAACCATATCATCTTGGTCCCTTTCTATGTGAGTTGGGGCTGCCTTTTCCCTTCTTCGTCTTTGAGGGGTTTGCAGATCCAAACTCTCTCCTTTTTTTCTTAAACTTTTTCTCGATCTTGACAACGTATCTATAAGTCGTGCCCAATGAGGTGATGTCCAGAAACTCCATTTCTATTTGAATGCATCTATGCAAACAATTGCGGTATTTGAGCATCAGATGATGCTCAGAGTCTTTGATACCCAATTTGGTGCGTAGGGTATGGAAAATATTGGTGAAATATGGTACTGTATGGTCCCTTTCTTGACGTAGGTGGTCCATCTGGTGTATGGGTCCTCATAGCTTCCAACAGGGTAGTATTTTTCTTTAATGGCATCCTGGAAGGAACCTCGCATAGGGGCCATGACAAACATTGTAGATTCATCTACGACCCTTTGCTCAAAGTAAGTATCCCACTAGTCTTTAACATGGGGAATGACCTTGAGGAGTGCAAAAGTGATATTTTCACTATCGGAAAAATTGTGGACCAAAAAATACCCTTCGAGCAGATTCAACCATTTATCTATAGCATCCGCATTTATCAATCCTTCAAATAATGAAATATCAAAATTTAGATGTACCTTGAAAGGGGTTGCATGGTCACTTTATGAAGATGCTTCTCATGTGGGATGCTTCTCATGTGGGCAGTCGTCGAATGATCTGTGCGAAGTTATCCATCATTTCGTTCCTTTATCGCACGAGGGCTTCCTCGAGCAACATTTTAATAGGATCTCATGCTCCATCATCTTTCTTTTCGTCCCCCATGGGTTGTTGTTAGGCTCGGACCGGTCGATCTTGCAATGGATCGATGGGTTCGAGTCCCAACTTCTTGTACCCAGATCTTGTCGGTGATATGCACGAAGAAAAATAAATGAAGAGCAGACTGCATTGATACCAATGATCTGGATTTAGGAGAGAAATGAACTAATTAACAGACTGAATACAATAAACATAGAGATATGAAGAATAACACAAATATCCAGTGAACAATATCTTCTATTGAATAATGAAATAGGATGAAACTGTAAAATTGCATAACTAAAACACTTGCTCGAATGGTGGTAGCTATCTCTAAGAAGAGATGTGACTACTACAAGCATCCGTCTGAGAAAAATGGATTACAATGAGGCTCTAGAGACCTTTTTTATATTACTCATGAATGTCAAAACCCTAGACATCCAAAAACCTAACCCAAGAAGGTGAAATGCCAAAATTCATGCGGGCCCCTGTGGGTAAGTTGGTGTAAGTTGGCACCTCAACTTCCCAGGGTCGTAACTTTTGCATACGACCTTTGTTTTAGGCGCGTGATAGCCTGTTGGAAAGGTCTTTTAGAGAACTACACATTTCATCATCAAACTCTGACTCGGTCTACAATTTGATTGTGGCGAGCCAAAAAAACAATGTTTAGGGCCCCAAAACGACCCTGGAAGTACAACAATATGTGTTGACATTAAAACATACAAATTGAGTCGGTTGGATTAGGCAAGAGGCCACCAGTATCCACCTGGAAGATGCGTGGAAAATATAAACATGTCATATAGTATTGAAAATCCAAAATATAGACCATCAAAAATCTATCCAACTTATATTAAAATAAAGTATATATACATGCAATGTTACAATGCTCTCTGAGTAGGATTATTTACAAAATTATTGTTTCAAATTCAATTGCCAAATAGGTATGCCAAGAGTATCCATCTTGTCAATTAGATATTTGATTGTCATTAGTTGTTGGATGGTGATACAATACTATAAGTATCAATCGTTATGTGTCTTATTCATTGTAGGGGCATGTTGTTGTTGACACACAAGTGTTGCAACAAAACTAGTCATAATATCGCTAGTTCTAAGTATGCATAAGGTGTTGTAGGGGCATGTTGTTGTTGACACAAGTGTTGCAACACCACTAGTGATAGTATCCCTAGTTCTAAGAATGCATAAGGTGTTGAAGTGTACATGCATGTCACTAAGTTTTCAATGCACTATTGATTGTGCATATGGATAGTTGAGGTGTGCATGTAGTGTCTAGAACTTGCACACCTACTATTTTTGCACCAAATTTTGTTAAGAGAGTGTGACAAACCCTACAAAAGTGCAACACATTGACCATTTCCATTAACAACAATAAGATTCCAATAGAGACACTACTCCTTGAACCTTGTGACAAGTGTAGATAAACCTCAATGTTGGGGCACAACGATTAGACTAATTGAAGGTGGTCAACGAAAGATGAGCACTTTCTAGTGCACCAAACTATGTGCCAAACACTCATGGTTGTGCTCATATCAAGCTAGATCACATGAACATTTAGAGAGTTTTTCTTCTATTCCTTAATTTCTTAATTTGTTTCTCAAAATCATGAGACATGTAGTGGTGGAGTGAATGCACGTTACAAATACAAATCCCTTTAACATGTGTAAAATGAGATGAAATAGAGAAAGATCCCATGGCTTCATCCAAGTGCTCTCAACTTGAATTTTGGTTCAACAATTCTATTGCAACCTTGTATTCTCTTGCACAAGATTATGCATCTTTTCTTAAATAATATTATTGTGGAACTTTAAACTCTCCAAAGTGGTCATTGTTGTCAAAGCCAAACGCCTATTGTACAATATATAACTAAGACCTAAGTTTTGGTGTGTTTGGAGTAGTAATTATAACCTTACTAGATTTTTATTAAATTTGAAAGGTATGTCTTGTCTATTTAATTTTTGAGTTGTAGCATGTCAAAAGGGGAGCCCAACACGTAAATAGGATTATTATTACACTCCCCATAAGTTGTCCACTCACCATAACGGGGATTTTGATCCACACAATTATCTGAGCTCTGTCTTGGCTTATCAAAAGACTCTATATGTATCCATTTGGTTATAGAACACTGTTCTCCCTCTCTATTACAGGGCATCCAACATGAAGGCTAAAGAAAAGAAGAGCATCCCCTCTCTTTGATTTCATTACAATTATCCATGATCAACCACAATATATCATAAAGTGAACCATAAACCAAAAAGTTGGTCAAATTCATTAAACATGTGATTTCTTGCTTGTTAGGTGACAAATGTTGAATAAAGGTCCATATTCCATTTTTAAAGCTTACCTGAATAGAGTATCATCTTTGATAATACTACTAATTCTACGACGTGTATCCTCCTGTGAGAATACAGATATTCAAACATTTTCTTTCACAATGAAACAAGTCTGTCTATTACATGTTTCATAATGGGACTCAAGAACTAACCTCTGCTAAAGGGAATATTGTTTCCCCACCTTTGGAAACATCGGGACAGTTACTACACGATGTCCCCCACAAACAATGTTGACTTTATCCTGAAAGAAATCAAAATGTGGATCCTACTTCTCACCAAGCTCATACCTTAGTACTTGCATATCCTCTTTGTTTTCTGGTATACAAAGAAAGCCAAAATTAACCATCAAGCTGCCATAATGGCATTGTTAATTGCATTTATAGAAAGGTTGGAGAGTCTCGAATGGGAGATTTTTTTTTTTGGAGAGTCTCAAATTGCATTAATCAACAGAAAGGTTGGAGAGTCTCAAACTGGACAAAACAAATTTTACAAATTAACATTCTAATTTTTTCGGTTAACCTTGAGACCACCAAAGAAAGAGAACATGATTAAACCTTTAAAAACAACATTCTAAAAGTCAGATTGGTAACACAAACGAATATTGTTGGCTCACTATAAGCTAAGCAGAAAGAAACTATAAAGGATGTCTGGGTTATCATGGGCAAATGTTGCCTCCAAAATGGCTCGGTGGCCAAAATGTATGATATATCAGCTGACACATGCAAGGTCAAGCCTGGCTTGTAACAATTTTTTTGGTCATGTAATGAATGCCAAAACATATTAATTTTTTTAATAATTAAAATAAAGGTACAAAATAAGGGGCCACCGCAAACATTGCAGATTCCTCTACGACCCTTTTACTTAGAGTAAGTATCCCACCAGTAGTTAACATGGGGAATGACCTTGAGGAGTACAAAAGTGACTTTTCCCTATCAAAAAAATTGTGGACCAAAAAATACCCTTCGAGCAAATTCAACCATTTATCTACAGCATCTGCATCTATCATTCCTTCAAATAATGAAATATCAAAATTTACATGTACCTTGAAGGGGGTTTCATGGTCACTTGATGAAGATGCTTCTCCTATGGGCAGTCATCGAAGGACTGCACAAAGTTTTCCATCATTTCGTTCATTTTTCGCATGAGGGCTTCCTCGAACAACATTTTAATAGGATCTCCTGCTCCATCATCTTTCTTTTCGTCCCCCATGGGTTGTTGTCAAGCTCGGCGCGATCGATATTGCAATGGCTCGATGGGTTCGAGTCCCAAATTCTTGTACCCAAATCTTGTCAGGGATATGCACAAAGAAAAATAAATGAAGAGCATATCGCTTTGATACCATTGATCTGGATTTAGGAGCAGAACGAACTGATTAACAGAATGAATACAATAAACATAGAGATATGAAGAATAACAAAGATATCTAGTGAACAATATCTTCTATTGAATAATGAAATAGGATAAAACTATAAAATTGCAGAACTGAAACACTTGCTCGAATGGTGGTAGCTATCTCTAAGAAGATATGTGGTTGTTATGTGCATCCCTCTGAGCATAATGGATTACAATGAGGCTCTAGAGTCCTTTTTTATATTACTCATGAATTCCAAAACCCTATACATCCAAAAACTTAACCCTAGAAGGTGAAATGCCAAAAGTCATGTGGGCCTCTATGGGTAAGTTGGTGTAAGTTGGAACCTCAACTTATGAGGGTCGTAACTTATGCATACGACCTATGTTTTAAGCGCGTGATAGCCCGTTGGAAAGGTCTTTCAGAGAAATACACATTCCACCATCAAACTCTGACTTCGTCTACAGTTTGATTGTGGAAAGACAAAAAAGAAATGTTTAGGGCCCCAAAACGACCCTAGAATTATAGGAAGATGTGTTGACATTAAAACATACAAAATAATCCAATTGGATTGGGTGAGAGGAACCTCAACTTCTGAGGGTCATAACTTTTGCATACGACCTCCTTTTTAGGCGCGTGATAGCCCATTGGAAAGGTCTTTCAGAGAACTACACATTCCATTGCAAGCTCTAACTTTGTCTATAGTTTGACTATGGAAAGCCAAAAAAGCAATGTTTAGGGACCCAAAACGACCCTGAAAGTACAACAAGATGTGTTGACATTAAAACATACAAAATAAGCCAGTTGAATTGGGCACGAGGCCACCAGTATCCACCTGGAGGATGTGTGGGGCTTCAGACAGCCCTAGAAGTGTAGAACCCACAATTACAAAGAAGTACAGAAGAACGCATTGAACAAAAACAGACAAGAGGAAACATTTGGAATAGGTGGGTGGCCACAAATATCCACCTGGATCATACTCTGAGCCAATTATGAGAGAAAAATGTACGACTCGATAGAAAGTGATGTTCCAAGATAATGTTGTAAAAAAACTATTTGCACCAATGCATAGTGTGTGGCTCTAATACCACCAAGTCATGAGTGAAGTGGTTAAGAGTCCATTTCTATTGTGCTTACACCAAATATCTAATTCTATAATGCAAATCAGAGGAAAACCACCAAATGTGGGAGTTTTAACTATTATGGTGGAAGCCTTAAATGTAACTATGTATGCCCAAAAACACAAAATGTTGAATGCTAAAGATTAAATCAAATAAAATACAAAGAACCAATAGGAAAGAAAATATAAACATGTCATATAGTATTGAAAATACAAAAGATAGACCATCAAAAATCTATCCAACTTATATTAAAATAAAGTATTTATACATGCAATGTTACAATGCTCTCTGAGTAGGATTATTTACAAAATTATTGTTTCAAATTCAATTGCCAAATAGGTATGCCAAGAGTATCCATCTTGTCAATTAGATATTTGATTATCATTAGTTGTTGGTGATACAATACTGTAAGTATCGGTCGTTATGTGTCTTCTTCATTGTAGGGGCATGTTGTTGTTGACACACAAGTGTTGCAACAAAACTAGTCATACTATCACTAGTTCTAAGCATGCATAAGGTGTTGTAGGGGCATGTTGTTGTTGACACAAGTGTTGCAACACCACTAGTGATAGTATCCCTAGTTCTAAGAATGCATAAGGTGTTGAAGTGTACATGCATGTCACTAAGTGTGCAATGCACTATTGATTGTGCATATGGATAGTTGAGGTGTGCACGTAGTGTCTAGAACTTGCACACCTACTATTTTTGCACCAAATGTTGTTAAGAGAGTGCGACAAACCCTAAAAAAGTGCAACACCTTGACCATGCCCATTAACAACAATAAGAGGCCAATAGAGACAGTACTCCTTGAACCTTGTGACAAGTGTAGATAAACCTCAATGTTGGGGCACAACAATTGGACTAATTGAAGGTGGCTGACGAAAGATGAGCACTTTCTAGTGCACAAAAGTATGTGCCAAACACTCATGGTTGTGCTCATATCAAGCTAGGTCACATGAACATTTAGAGAATTTTTCTTCTATTCATCAATTTCTTAATTTGTTTCTCAAAATCATGAGACATGTAGTGGTGGAGTGAATGCACATTACAAATACAAATCCCTTTAACATTTGAAAATGAGATGAAATAGAGAAATATCCCATGGCTTCATGCGAGTGCTCTCAACTTGAATTTTGGTTCATCAATTCTATTGCAACCTTGTATTCTCTTGCACAAGATTATGCATCTTATCTTAAATAATATTAGTGTGGAACTTTAAACTCTCCAAAGTGGTCATTGTTGTCAAAGCCAATCCCCTATTGTACAATATATAACTAAGACCTAAGTTTTGGTGTGTTTGGAGTAGTAATTATAACCTTAGTGAAATTTTATTAAATTTGAAAGATACATATTGTCTATTGAATTTTTGAGCTGCAACATGTCAAAAGGGGAGCCCAACATGTAAATAGGATTATTATTACACTCCCCATAAGTTTTCCACTCACCACAACGGGAATTCTGATCCACACAATTATCTGAGCTCTATCTTGGCTTATCAAAATACTCTACATGTATCCATTTGGTTACGGAACACTTTTCATCCAGCATGAAGGCTAAAGAAAAGAAGAGCATCCCCTCTCTTTGGTTTCAAAGAAATTATCCATGATCAACCACAATATATCATAAAGTGAACAAGAAACCAAAAAGATGGTCAAATTCATTAAACATGTGATTTCTTGCTTGTTAGGTGACAAATGTTGAATAAAGGTCCATATTCCATTTTTAAAGCTTACCTGAATAGAGTATCATCTTTGATAATACAACTAATTCTACAATGTGTATCCTCCTGTGAGGATAAATATATTCAAACATTTTCCTTCATAATGAAACAAGTCTATCTATAACGATATTACATGTTTCATAATAGGACTCAAGAACTAACCTCTGTTGAAGGGAATATTGTTTCGCCACCTTTGGAAACATCTGTGAGATACATCAGGACAATTGCCACATGATGTCCCCCACTTTATCCTGAAAGAAATCAAAATGTGGATCCTACTTCTCACTAGGCTCATACCTTAGAACTTGCATATCCTCTCTATTTTCTGGTATACAAAGAAATCTAAAATTAATCATCAAGTTGCCATAATAACATTGCTGATTGTATTTATAGAAAGGTTGGAGTATCAAATGGGAGTGTTGCCTTCCTAATACACACTTGAAAACATGAGCTAAGTCCAGCTCACTTAGTGTGTCCTTGGAGGCACAATGCCTAGGTTCACAGCCCATGCTATCATTTTGACCAGAACCTCATCTGTCTAGGCTCACTCCTAGGGAAGCCAAGGGAGGTAGTCCCTAGTTTATAGTTAAGTTTTAAAGTTAAGTTCTAGGAGTTGATTTTAGTTTGTTAAGGTTTGGGGGGATTCTAACCTAACATGCTAAGGCAGTAATGCAAGATGCAAGGTTAGTATGTTAAGCAAACCTTCTCCTAGGGAAACTAAGACTAGTGCCTAAGATTGGGCAAGGGGTCAACTAAATTTAAGGGGTGATTCATTACAAGTATGATTACAAGATATAAAAAAGAATAATTGAATCAAATATTAAGTACAAGATTTACAAGTAAAGAATGCTAGAGTACAACAAGCAAGCTAACCACTTTTAAGTATTTGTGTCCAAGATATAAGGAGATCAAAGCATCACATCACATTTATGAAATCATCATAAATACATCAACAAATAAGATTTATGATTTTTAAGCACAAGTATTATGAAGATGAAGAATACCCACTCTTAGTTATTAAACCCACGAAACTATTTAGATTTTTTAGTCCAAGGTTGGATTATTAAGGTTTCTTAAGATTATCAAGTTTTAGTTACCTTTATTAATATTTCACCAAAGCCTCCTCCTCCTATTGCCAAATGGTTTTTGGATGCTCAAGATAGTATAGCAACGAGGCTAACCTAGCTGTCACAGTCAGCCCAAAGCATTGAGTTTTTACGAAAAGGACACTCATTCATGCCACGAGACCGTCCCCAGCCTATCACCGTCTGTTTCCCTCCTCAATACCTTTTCTAGATGGTGAAGATGGTGGTCTAAGGTACCCTAAAGAGTCTATTAAGTTATTATATGGATTAGGTAGACTTTTAGGTGTTTTTTAGAGTGTTTTGAAGATTTTATGACACTTTTAAAATGTGATTTAGTGCTATGGCCGAAACTTACTTCATCTTAAATGTGTTGCTTAAGTTTATGAAATGAAAGGAATTAACACATATAAGCTATGTGAGAACAAATTACCTAGTGCACCAATATGTAGCTTGCAAAGTAAAGAAGCAAAATGTAAGGGCAAGAACAACTTGCCAACAAGAAGAAGAAGAGAACCACACTTATCTTTATATGATTTAGAGCATTAAGATTCAAACACAAGTGTGAGAAATCAAATTTAAATATTTGCCTACACTATAAACTTATAAAAGAGATTACTTCAATCATGTGGCAAATGGCCTTAAAGATCATAGCATGAAAGAAAAACACCATTCACTTATTGAAGCATTTAAACATTTAGGGTTATTGATCTAAACATGTAAAATAAAGAATTAAACCTTAAAGCTCTCAAGCATGCAAATAGATCTAGCTAAGTTGATTATGCCCAATAGGCTTAAGATAAGGATTAATCATGTATGAGATCTAGATCTAGAATATTTTAGAACATTAAGCACTTAGATCAAAATCACATATTAAAACCCTAACCTTACCACTTGGGGTATTCCTCTCCCAATAGGTAGGCAATTAATTAGCTTGCTTAATCTTTAGGAAATATTGAGAAAAATAAAGAGGCAAGCAAGCAAGAAGAAAGAAAGCTAGGAAAAGAAACAACCAAACCAAGCAAAGCAAATCCCTACCCCACATCTTAGGGTTTGGGAGATGTCTTTCATCTACCAAACCCCACGTCCTAGCTCTAAAAGGGAAAAAATGAAAAAAGGGAAAGATCCAAACTAAACCCTAGCTACCCCAAGGCTCACATGTGGGAGGAGGCCATACAACTCCTTCTCCCACAACTATGAGCCACTAAAATAAAGAAAGAAGGCGAAGAAATGAACAAGAATGCTCAAAAATTGAAGAAGGAGGTTGAGAAATAGCTATCAATCCCTTTGGGGGGTCTTTGAGTGTTGTGTGAATGCCTTTGGGTAGCCAAAACCCCTCTCAATGAGATCTGAACCTGCAAAAACCAGCAAGGTATCCTTGCTGGAAATGCTACACACAACCAAAAGAGTGAAGAAAAACCTTAGGGCAAAATTTTTTTTCAAGAAAAAATTATAATATTTGATAAAAATAACTTATATTGCTAAGTTAAACTAGTTGAAATATATATGTAAATGAACAACAATATAGAAGAAGAGCAAGAGTGAGAAAGGAATTGAGTTTGTATGTTTATCAAGGAAGCCTTCTTGCTTGAGGTGTTCCCAATGAAACCCTTGAAGCTAAACCGACAAAACTCAAGAGGTGATGTGCATACAAGAAATAATATGTTTCATATACTAACAAGATGGCATTTCAATCTTATCTAGCATAACAAGATACATAGATCTACAAGCATGTGCATTATTGGATCTACCCAAATAACATTTTACCTTAGGATCCAATGGATGCAATCACCAAAACAATTTGAACAACTTTACCTCATGTGTATGGAAAGAAAAAGCATGTGCATAACTCTTCCAATAATCCTCCAAAGTTTTCTCTTTATTACTCAAGAAGAAGTATCTTGGAGAAAACNGAGGGATTTATTTATACTTGGAGAGGAAAACCTACTTCTCTTGGATCAATTCCAAGTGTCCACCACCAAGCATAAGAAGAGATCCCAAGGCTAGGGCACACCATCTAGGGTTTGGATCCTAGATCTAGGATTTAGAAAGTGTGGAAAATGTTGGGATAAAGTAAAAGGGTGTGGGAGGCCTTGGGATTGATTCCAAGGAAGGTGGGAGGGCTCAAATAATTTTTTTTTAATTATTTGGGAAATTTCTAGATGGAGGGGGGCGCACTTCTCCTAGGAGGGCGTAACTTTTGGGGATGAGGGAAAGGATAGAGGGTGAGAGATGAGGGAGAGGGTGTTGGGATGAGGCAAGGAGGGACATGGGGGTGAGGGGAAACACACCAACCAATGGAAAGAGCCTCCCACCAATTAAAACTAATATGCCATGTCTCTCTCCTAAAGGAGGGCGTAACTTCCCCCTAGGGCATCACTTTTGAAGAGGGTGAGAGAGGGAAGGGGTAGAAAAAGGTTAGAAAGGGTTGGGTGGTTAGGTTAGGATTAGGGAGTCTATCTCTAACTTCTATCCATCATTGAACATGCTTTTAACTCATTATTACATTTTTTACAATTTTTCCATGTTTGGACTTTAGCAATTAAAATTGTTGTTTTAGACTGACTGACACTTCGGATGGAAAAACCCATGGAAAAAGTTGTCCGACTGAGATGAAACTTGTTTCATGGATGTGGGGGTGATATTCCATTTATTTTGAGAAAAAATACCCCTATCAAAAGTCCGAGGACCTAGTTTTTACAATTTTTGCTCAAAAATAATTAAATAATTAAACCTCCAAACTTAGGAAAATTTAATTAAAAATTAGTTAATTAAAAAATATATATACTAGACTCGATGGAATTCCCAAAAACTTTCTGATATGTCTTGCATGGTTATTTACAATGATTCCCTACAATAGTTACCAAAAGATAATCCCACTAGAACGTTGTTCACCACTTTGGAGGAACTATTGCAAGTGTGAGGGAAAAACTCAAGGGAAATCAATAAGGCTAAAAAGCCCAATTGATAACCTGAGGATAAAAAACCCTCGGTGAAAGGAAATCTCCCAGTAAATTGATCCCAAGGTAACTGACCTAGACATGACTCATGCAGACCTATTACATTATTAACCCACACAGGGGTGCGGAAATTCTAGTTACAAAAATAAGTGTTGGGGCCAAACAATGCCTTGTAGAACCCAATTTATTCGACAAATGAGCATCTAATGATGCATCTCTTCATAGCACATGGATTTGACCACCTATGTTGGAGAGGCGGTCAACATCTGGCTCCACATGGGGGCGTTTGTTTGATCTTCTCACATGAGACGGAGAGCATACGAGAATACAACACCTACAAACATAGTGCTCACCAATAACCAACATAAGAATACATATATATATAATGGAATAAATTAATGCTATATACAACGTTATTAATTTACAACAAAATGAAATCTATGATACCGAAAAAAAAATCTAAGTACATATTGACATAATGAATCAAATAATACAAAATTAAAATACAAGGAAGGGTTAGAGATACATTACAGCCATCCATGCAATGGATGAAATGATGCCACAAGTGTCTGAAACATCCTTGTCCAGGATGACTCACAGAAGACCCCTTCCCAAGTTTTATCAACTTGGAACTTTTTGTACGGAAGAACCAACCAGACTTCATGCTCCTTCCTTCCTTCAACCAAACACCAGAATATGACAAGCCGTGTAAACTCTGAATACTTTGTTGCTCATGATTGTCAAGGTGGGAGGCCAACCAATACTCATAATGATATGACATCGACAAACTAAAGTTTCCTTCCATTTTCACATAATTCTACATTAACTCATCTTCTGGTTGAGAGGTTGAAAAGGAACATACCACAGGAACCATCATATTGTTTTCCTCAATATTTTCAAAGTTATCCTTCAAAAAGATCGGTTCATTGGGAGGAGGGTGGGGACTTGAATCATCTAGATATTCAACATTTTCAAACTCAAATTCCTTTATCTCCTTAAAATGAATGATCGTCTCAACCATGGATCCATCTAGAATTTCCCCATGAACTTCCTCATCCTTTTCACTGTCAAGCTCAAGTTCAAGGGGGTTTGGATATTCAACATAAGTTTCATCTTCTGCAAGGCAAGCCTCCATGATATCTAGTTGTAAGTTCATGGCTTCAAACTGTTTGTTATGGGCATGCTGCATGTTCAGAAGTATTTCTTCAAGTTCCTTAATGGGATCTGGTGTAATGATCCCAAGCCATTATGCAAGGATCATCATGGTTTTGGTGTCTTTTAAAAACTGTTCTGGTTGTGGCATTTCTTCAAACGCTTCACTGACCTACTTGTTTACATGTGTTTACTTGTTGAATGGCCTCTTGATTTCGGCCTTAGGGTTTAATGTTGTGTTTATATGTGTTTTTAATAAAATAACAAGATACAATCATGGAACATACCTCAACCATATGAAATATGATAGACAAGCCAAAACATCCCAAATATGATTTTATTCATGAAATAGAGGAACCTGCTACAATGAAGATGCCAATCTGGAATGCTCAACAGATGGCTCCAAGATAGAAGTATGAGATGCTACAAAAAGCTCCCGACAATACAAAATAAGCCTCCGAAGGCTAGATAAGAGATGAAGACCAATGCCAAGGTAGATTTGGCCGTATGAAGTGCAGAAACCCTAACTGGATGATGCCACATCCTGCTGGAATGTTGAAGCTCCTCAACAATTTGGCCCTGCTACCAAATGTGTCCAATCACCCCAAGAAATATGTCAAACAGTATATCAGGTGATGGAAAGAACAACCCAGGTGCTTGAATCTCTAAGATCCCTCTCAAACCTTATGGATCTAAATCTCCTCCAATGTGTGGTACGCCCTCCTGGATGGTTGAAACCCTAATAATTCAACCTCTCTCCTAGAGACCTCCAATGGCTCCACAAATCGGCTATAATGATAGATCGGGACGCTGCAATGGAAACCCAAGTTTTCAAATCATCAAAGGACCTGTTAGACCCTTGGATGTATCCACCCTCCAAGAAATGGTGCACCCTCCTCTTTGGGAAATCGTCCCAATCTCAATACAAATAAACCCTCTGTTGAAATGCCTCCGGAAACAACCAAGAATGATGCCAAGACACCTGCAAGGAAAACCCAATACCTATAATTATCGAAATCTCTTCTCCTCAGCTAGAATGAATCCTCCCTCAATGGATGGTGTGCCCCTCTTGCTAGAAACCCTCAACTGGTGCGCCCTCTCTCTATCTGCACATGTAACTAATGTAGAATCCTCCTACAACTGAGTAGATCTGGAACTAGAATGGTGTGGGAGCGTATTGCATCTCCAAGACCAAGCTTGGGACAAGCTAGGTGGAATCTTTCACCACTGAATTGTCCTCTATGGTTTGTTAAGTCAAAACCCTCAAAACCCCCAATGTTGGGCTCACTAGCTAAAAGCCATATATCAAAAGATGATCATACATGAATGAATGAGTAGAGGCCCTTGTCTTTCCTTTATAATTTTTGGCTCACCTTGTCCCTCCAGAGTGACTTTCATGTTATGAATATTTAATTAAGTAATTAAATCACTTTAATTAATTAATTAACCTTTTTACCTCTAAAAAGCTCCTTATCTCTCCTTGTGGCTTCCCTGGCCACTGAAAGTCACTTCTCACCATCCCATCCTGTAGTGTTGCTTCTCCCAATTCCAATGAGCTATTACACTGAGAGGTTCCTCCAAGTAATGTGCCCAAAATGACCTCTTCAGTGAATTTAATTGACTTATAGCCCAAAATAGTCAAAATCATGGAAATCGTCAGAATGCAACGGAACCAAATCCAACTTGTGCGGAATGGCTCATAATGATGAAATATGATGAGAAATGAAAGTTGACTGTTGGACCCCACAATGCCTCTCAATAACGCTTGTACTTGCTATAACATCCATCTGGCTACTCTGGTCATCATAAACCTCGGCATTGTGATGATGTCCCAAAGTGGGGATATTACATCTGGTGGAGTATCTTCTTCTATGTATGAACTGATTGTGTCCATATCTTGAAGGTTCTTTCCCTTCCATCTTTCCATAAAATCATCAACCAATTCATTCGGAAACATGTAAGCTTCATCCAAAAACCAATTTTTAAGTTCAAGGATGTAGAGAACAAGTCATGAGTTCCTTCTCGAAGAATACTTTGTCAAATTATTTTAAAGTGGATTCGCCAGATGACCCAGTTTATTTCAGACAAACAAGATAATCAAACAAAGTAAAAACAAGAAGGAAAACAAAATTTAATTTATTAGGTTTGGAACAAGAATTGGATATCAATGAGTGCTTCTTCACCAAGAATTTCAAGAAGCCAAAAATGATTGCTCCTTGTAGTATACTTGATATATTTGTTCAATGGAATCGCCACTTGGAAAAGAATCACACAAATCTAACCAATGCAAGCTCAAAGAATTTTAAGGACTAAAAATTTTATTGTTTAGTTCTTAAAGAATTAAGTTAAGTCATTTTGACCAAGGATAAATGACTTATCCCCAGCGGTGGCACCAAAGATGTTGTCGTCCTTATACACACTTGCAAACATGAGCTAAGTCCAGCTCACTTAGTGTGTCCTTGGAGGCACAATGCCTAGGTTCACAGCCCACGTTGTCACTTTGACCGGAACCTCTTCCATCTAGGCTCACTCCTATGGAAGCCAAGGGGGGTAGTCCCTAGTTTCTAGTTAAGTTTTAAAGTTAAGTTCTAAGAGTTGATTTTAGTTTATTAACGTTTGGGGGGGTTCTAACCTAATATGCTAAGGAAGTAATGCAAGATGCAAGGTTAGTATGTTAAGCAAACCTTTTCCTAGGGCAACTAAGACTAGTGCCTAAGATTGGGCAAGGGGTCAACTAAATTTAAGGGGTGTTTTGTTACAAATATGATTACGAGATATACAAAATAATAATTGAATCAAATATTAAGTACAAGATTTACAAGTAAAGAATGCTAGAGTACAAGAAGCAAGCTAACCACTTTTAAGTATTTGTGTCCAAGATATAAGGAGATCAAAGCATCACATCACATTTATGTAATCATCATCAATACATCAACAAATAATATTTATGAGTTTTAAGCACAAGTATTATGAAGATGAAGAATACTCACTCTTAGTTATTAAACCCACGAAAGTATCTAGAGTTTTTAGTCCAAGGTTGGACTATTAAGGTTTCTTAAGATTATCAAGTTTTAGTTACCTTTATTAAGCTTTCACCAAAGCCTCCTATTCCTATTGCCAAATGGCTACTGGATGCTCAAGATATTATATCAACGAGGCTAACCCTATCTGTCACAGTCAGCCCAAAGCATTGAGTTTTTATGAAAAGGGCACTCCTTCCTGCCACAAGACCGTCCCCGGCCTATCACCGTCTGTTTCCCTCCTCAATACCTATTTTAGATGGTGAAGATGGTGGTCTAAGGTACCCTAAAGAGTCTATTAAGTTATTATATGGATTAGGTAGACTTTTAGGTGTTTTTTAGAATGTTTTGAAGATTTTATGACACTTTTAAAATGTGATTTAGTGCTATGGCCGAAACTTACTTCAGCTTAAATGTGTTGCTTAAGTTTATGAAATGAAAGGCATTAACACATATAAGCTATGTGAGTGCAAATTACCTAGTGCACCAATATGTATCTTGCAAAGTAAAGAAGAAAAATGTAAGGGCAAGAACAACTTGCCAACAACAAGAAGAAGAGAACCACACTTATCTTTATATGATTTAGAGCATTAATATTCAAACACAAGTGTGAGAAATGAAATTTAAATGTTTGCCTACACTATCAACTTATCAAATAGATTACTTCAAGCATGTGGCAAATGGCCTTAAAGATCATAGCATGAAAGAAAAGCACCATTCACTTATTGAATCATTTAATCATTTAGGGTTATTGATCTAAACATGTAAAATAAAGAATCAAACCTTAAAGCTCTCAAGCATACAAATAGATCTAGCTAAGTTGATTATACCCAATAGGATTAAGCTAAGGATTAATCATGCATGAAATCTAGATCTAGAATATTTTAGAACATTAAGCACTTAGATCAAAATCACATATTAAAACCCTAACCTTACCACTTGGGGTATTCCTCTCCCAATAGGTAGGCAATTAATTAGCTTGATTAATCTTTAGGAAATATTGAGAAAAAGAGAGAGGCAAGCAAGCAAGAAGAAAGAAACCTAGGAAAAGAAACAACCAAACCAAGTAAAGCAAAGCAAAGCCCTACCCCACGTATTAGGGTTTGGGAGATGCCTTTCATCTACCAAACCCCACGTCCTAGCTCTAAAAGGGAAAAAAATGCAAAAAGGGCAAGATCCAAACTAAACCCTAGCTACCTCAAGGCTCACACATGGGAGGAGGTCATACCACTTCTTCTCCCACAACTATGAGCCACTAAAAGCAAGAAAGAAGGAGAAGAAATGAACAAGAATGCTCAAAAATTGAAGAAGGAGGTTGAGAAATAGCTACCAATCCCTTTGGGGGGTCTTTGAGTGTTTTGTGGATGCCTTTGGGTAGCCAAAACCCCTCTCAACGAGATCTGAACCTGCAAAAACTAGCAAGGTATCATTGCTGGAATTGCTACACACAACCAAAAGAGTGAAGAAAACTTTTTCCTTTTTAGGGCAAAAATTTTTCTCAAGAAAAAATTTATAATATTTGACAAAAATGACCTATCTTGCTAAGTTAAACTAGCTGAAATATATATGGAAATGAATAGAAATATAGAAGAAGAGCAAGAGTGAGAAAGGAATGGAGTTTGTATGTGTCTCAAGGGAGCTTTGATGCTTGAGGTGTTCCCAATGAAACCCTTGAAGCTAAACCTACAAAACTCAAGAGGTGATGTGCATACAAGAGATAATATGTTGCATATACTAACAAGATGAAATTTCAATCGTATCTAGCATAACAAGATATATAGATCTACAAGCATGTGCATTACTAGATCTACCCAAATAACATTTTACCTTAGGATCCAATGGATGCAATCACCAAAAATATTTGAACAACTTTACCTCATGTGTATGGCAAGAAAAAGCATGCGCATAACTCTTCCAATAATCCTCCAAAGTTTTATCTTTATTACTCAAGAAGAAGGATCTTGGAGAAAACTATCTCCAAAACCCTAAGAGCTAGAGAATGGAAAATATGGAAAGAAAGAGAGGGAGGGAGTGAGAAATCAAGTAGCATAACATTAGCTCAATATATGGTGAGTTGGGAGTGAGGAGAATGATCTATTTATACTTGTAGAGGCAAAACTAACTCTCTTGTATCAATGCCAAGTGTCCACCACCAAACATAAGAAGAGATACCAAGGCTAGGGCACACCATCTAGGGTTTGGATCCTAGATCTAGGGTTTAGAAAGTGTGGAAAATGTTGGGATCGAGAAAAAGGGTGTGGGAGGCCTTGGGATTGATGCCAAGGAAGGTGAGAGGGCTCAAATATTTTTTTTTAAATTATTTGGGAAATTTCTAGATGGAGGGGGGCACACTTCTCCTAGGAGGGTGTAACTTTTGGGGATGAGGGAAAGGATGGAGGGTGAGAGATGAGGGAGAGGGTGTTGGGATGAGGAAAGGAGGGACGTGGGGGTGAGGGGAAACACACCAACCAATGGAAGGAGCCTCCCACCAATTAAAACCAATATGCCATGTCTCTCTCCTAAAGGAGGGCGTAACTTCCCCCTAGGGCGTCACATTTGAAGAGGGTCAGAGAGAGAAGGGGTAGAAAAAGGTTAGAAAATGGTTGGGTGGTTAGGTTAGGATTAAGGAGTCTCTCTCTAACTTCTATCCATTATTAAAAATCATTTTAAATCATTATTACATTTTTTACAATTTTGCCATGTTTGGACTTTAGCAATTAAAATTGTTGTTTTAGACTGACTGACACTCTGAGTGGACAAACCCATGGAAAACGTTGTCCGACTGAGATAAAACTTGTTCCATGGACGTGGGGGTGATATTCCATTTATTTTGAGCACAAATACCCCTATCAAAAGTCCAAGGACCTAGTTTTTACAATTTTTGCTCAAAAATAATTAAACCTCCAAACTTAGGGAAATTTAATTAAAAATTAATTAATTAAAAAAAACTATACTAGACTCGACGAAATTCCGTGAAAATTTCTAAGATGTCTTGCATGGTCATTTACAATGATTCCCTAAAATAGTTACCAAAATATAAGCCCACTAGAACATTGTTCACCACTTTGGAGGAATTATTGCAAGTGTGAGGGAAAAACTCAAGGGAAATCATTAAGGGTGAAAAGCCCAATTGATAACCTAAGGATAAAAAACCCTCGGTGAAATAAACTCTCCCAGTGAATCAATCCCAAGGTAACTGGCCTAGACATGACTCATTTAGACCTATTACATTATTAACCCACGCAGGGGTGCGGAAATTCCAGTTACAAAAAGAAGTGTTGGGGCCAAATAATGCCCTGTAGAACCCAATTTCTTCGACAAATGAGCATCTGATGATGCATATCTTCATGGCACATGGAGTTGACCACCTATGTTGGAGAGGCAGTCAACAGGGAGAAAACAAATGTTGGAGAGTCTCAAATTGCATTAATCAACAGAAAGGTTGGAGAGTCTCAAATTGGACAAAACAAATTTTACAAATTGACATTCTAATTTTGTTGGTTAACCTTGAGACCACCACAGAAAGAGAACATGATTAAACCCTTAAAAACAACATTCTAAAAGTGAGATCAGTAACATAAATGAATATTGATGCCTTATTGTTGGCTCACTATAAGATAAGCATAAAGAAGCTATAAAGGATGTCTGGGTTTTCATGGGCCAATGTTGCCTCCAAAATGGCTCGATGGCCAAAATGTATGATATCTCAGTTAACACATGCAAGGTCAAGCTTGGATTGTATCAATTTTTTTGTTCAAGTAATGAATGCCAAAACATATGAATTTTTTTAATCAATAAAATAAAGGTACAAAATAAATATGGTACAGTTTGTTAATTATTCAACACGTGGTAACAGTCCTAGTCGGATTTCTAACCTACCTACATAGGAAAACAGAAAATTGATATCTCTATCAAAAATGCAATATGACTTTTACTAGGAACTGAAACACATCAAGCTGAAGAAAGTAGAAGAAAGTACACATATCTTACTGAACAGATGTCCCCACATATTCTGACTTTATTATTGTTCTAGTTGCTTTAAGAAAGAGGAAGTAAATATCATTGTATATAGCCTTATATTTTTTATTCTTTTCTCTGATTTAAACATATATTTGTGAATATATCAAGTATCTTTCATAACAACAAAAAACACACACATATCTGAAACATAAATCAAATTATTGTTTATTACTCTTGAAAACAGGGATTACACCGAAAGCTTCATACTCTACCCTTCACCCACGGCTTCCTACTCTGAAAACTGAATGAATAAAACTTATACCCATGCCTTCTCCTTTATAAACTAGAAGAAAATGTAAACATGCCTAACTGCACCTTAACTGAAATAAACTTAATCCCTATATCTATTCCTCACCTTGGGATTAGTGCCCTAATCTTGAAAAATTTCCACATGCAAAACATCCTAACTAATTGTGCATGCAACTACTAAGTCAAGCAAACTCAGAAATAGAACTGGAACTATACTGAAGATGGTGCATGTATCTCTCTCTCCTCCATAAATTCCTATGTACCCACATTATTGTTGTACAAAACTGTTGAAGAAGGGTGTATTGTTGCTTCTTTCATTAAGGACGATGTGCAAACCATTGCATGGAATCTCTACTGGAGCAACTATCACTCTACCTTATTTGCATATGCCTAGATTTTCTTTGCTTGTTTCTGCCATCAATGGCACTCTGCTCGACACTTTTTGAGGTACTAAATGTCCAACACTCCCTCTTACCAAGGAAAGTGTTCTCTGCCAAACACAATACTCCCTTTGATATGGAATCTCCCCTCTACTAGGGACTTGGTCAAACAGTTGACCAACAACGAACCCAAAGAAACATGAATCTAGTTTACTGCTTCCTTCTGTACTACAAGTACAAACTCTCTTCAAAATCTTTAAGGTGAAAACCTTATATACAAGGAACACTGCATCGACAACTTGTCGGCCTCTTTTGTCCTCCATGCCATCTTCACTAATCAAAATCTTCTCACACCACATCATGAAGTGTTTGGGACAAGGTTGTTGGGAGCTGGAAGTAGAAGCGGGAGTGGGAGAGAAAAACACAATTTTCAAAAAATCTCGAGAGTTGGAGCATTTTTTATATAATACATATTTAATATGTTTTGAT
>SNQJ01S0073911.1:3882-18224 GCA_010110895.2 Picea sitchensis | reverse complement strand
TCTTGGCGATAATCTGTGAAGGGAAAACTTGCCTTAATCCTTAAGCCTTTACCTTTCAAAACCCCAGATTGCCAGGGACGTCTCCCTTGGGTTTAGCCACCCTAAATAGAAAGAGCCCCCCATTGATGTGACAGTGGGTGGGGAAGCTCCCGTTACACCATTTTGACCCTTACCTTTCATCTACTTGACCTAAACTGCAAACTGAGCGATAATAGGTCTCATAAAGATTAGCTACCTCTTGTTATGAGAATTCTTCCATAACAACATTATCTTGATACTCTTCCATACTCACATCTGTGAAAATCAGGGAATCAATTACTAGTTCCACACTAGGTTCTAACACTATCTCCTCAACATTGGAGAAACTCTCCTTCGATATGGCATCCTACCCTACCTATTCCACTAGGTCTATGAGTATCCTATAAAGGCCACCTTATCACACTCCCTTGGCCAAAACTCAACCAGATCCATGGTTGTTGTCTCTGATGGTGACTTGCTAACAATCAAACTTAGCCAAACACTATAAATCTACCATGCAAGAAACTGAAAGAAAACTCTTTGTTAAATTGTGAACATAAAAACCAAAATTTAACTCAAGAACATCACTTGAAGGCATCTGATAATACATGGATCCCAATCCCTTCACAATATATATGGCATCATCACCTAACTGCACAAGAATTCCTCCCTCTTTCCCTTGAAACCTATTGAAGTTATTTATTTCATAAGTCATGTCTCGAAGCTCAACTATCCACATACCATCCAACCCCTGAAATTTTGTAAATGGAAAGATTAGACACCATGGAAAAGTAGGCATCTATCTTGGCATTCAAGTCGTCTACACCATAAGCATATGCACTCCATGCAAACTCTTGGTGTTGTTCATATTGTTTACCCTTTCCCTTCTTCCTCTCAAGACATTGAGAGGCATGGTGACTATGCTTTTTGCACCTAAAGCACTTGATATGACTCATCGAAAATGTACCAGACCTAGCCCTCATCGAAAATGTGGGGAGAGGAGATAGGAAAGGAGGACTTGGGAGGGGTCAGAAGAGCAAGTTGGAAGAATCAAATTCTTCATGTCAAGGGAAGAAATACTTGAGTCATATCTAATGCTTTAGGTGTGGCAAGCACTGTCACTATGCTTCTTAGTGTCCTAAGAGGAAGAAGGAGAAGGGGAAGGGCAAGCAGTAGCAACAAGAGTTTGCAAGAAGTGCATAAGATTCAATTGTGAACAAGTTGATTTCTAGGCTTGATACTACCTTCGCATGATGTCATGTCTTTCCACGAACACCATTTTAGGTGATGGATGGTATGTGGACAGTGGGGCTTCTAGACATATGACTTATGACAAAAATATCTTCAGCGGGTTTCAAGAGCAAGAGGGAGGACTACATGAGGAGTTGGGTGATGATGCCACGTATATTGTGAAGGAATTGGGATCCATTTATTTCAAAATTCCTTTAGGTGATGTTCTTGAGCTATATTCTTTTTTATATGTTCCTAAGTTAATAAAGAATCTTCTTTCAATTTCTTACATGGCAAGTTTATAGTGTTTGGCTGATATTGATGGTTAACAAGTCCCCATGAGATTCAAAAACCTTGGATCTCATCAACATTTGGCTAGAGTAGTGCGAGACGGTGACCTTTATAGGCCACCTGTAGATCCAGTTGAGCATGTGTGGTAGGAAGCCATGATGGAGGAGTTTACCTCCAACCCTTGAAGAGACAGTCATAGAACCAACTATGGAATTAGTGATTGATTCCTTGAATACAAATAATAGGAGTATGAAAGAGTATCAAGAAAATGTTGTCAGGAAAGGATTCTCTCAACAAGAGGGAGCTAACCTTGATGAGACTCTTACTCCAATTGTTGGAGGATTCTCCCAAGGTGAGGGAGTTGCTCTGATGAGCTAATGCTTGCACCACCAGTTTTGGATTTCAGTATCAATGAGTTTGTACGCATGAGGGATTTTTAGGCTTAGTGCAGATTTCAATTCATTATTTCATAGATTGAATACACTGATCTTGGCCCTGTATACATATGAGTTCATTATTGTGGGAAAATTGGAGCAATTCATGATCTGTAAAATGATGTTGACCAATGAAGATGGCATGAAAGGAAAAGAAGGTTGGTAGGTTGTTGATGTAGTGTTCCTTGTACAAAGAGTTTTCACATTGAATATTCTGAAGAGAGATCGGAGTATAGAAGGAAGGAAGAAATTATCCAGATTCATGTTTCGTCATGTTCGTTGATGATCAATCATCTAACCAAGCCCCTAGAAAAATGGAGATTCTAGATGTGGAGGGAGTATCTTGCATTTAGTAGAGAACGCTTTCCTAAGTAAGAGGGAGTGTTGGATTTGTATTCCCTCATAAAGTGCAAAGTAGAGTGCCATTAATGGCATCAACAAGTACAAGAGACATGGGGCATACAGAGAAGGAATGTGTGACATGTGTGAAGGTTTGTATAGCAATGAGGAAACCATCATCCAGTAGAGTATTGTATAGCAATATAACAACTTTTTATAATGCTCCTTCAACAATCCATACAATGGTAATGCGGTTACAACAACATTTATGGAGAGAGAGATGAGAGGATGCATGCATGCAAAACGCATGTGTGTGCCATCCTTATTTTAGTTCAAGTTTAGATGCATTTTATATTTAGTAGTTTAGTTTTATTTTTGGTTTTTCTTTAGTTAGTATTTCCATGCACAATTAGAGGATATAATTTCCTAGTTAAGCAAGGCACTCATGCATGTGGATTCTAGTCTGAGTTAGGATGCAGGTATCTAAGAGGATGCATGTTTTCATTGCCCGGTTCATCTCCAATAGAGGCTTACTTTACTTAGGTTCATCTATCCATGCAAGGAAGACGCTTTAGGGTTAGGGTTTAATATTTCTAGTTAATGCATTGTGGTGCATGTGTCCAGATACATTATACCTTCTCATTTATAAAGGAGAAAGTAGGGATATAGGTTTTATTCATTCAGTTTTTAATTCAACAATTAGCATTTTGTTGTTTTCATTTTCACAAATAATGAAAAACAACATGTTTTGACAACCAATTTATTGTGTTTCATTATATATTTCTGCAGTACGTGTTTATAGAATCTAGCAATTTTGAGTAGCTTTAAGTTTTCCATTGTTTAGTTTGTTGTAGGAATTATCTTAGAGTGCGGAATTTGTTTACCATGATTTGAGAAAATATAACAAAAGGGACAAAAAATCATAATGCAATGTTTTTGAATCTTCTTCCTAGCATGAGCTTAACATGCACATATACCTCAGAGTGCAATTTTGAGTAGCTTTAAGTTTTATGATGTCTAGTTTCCTATAGCAATTATTTTAGAGACCAAAATATGTTTACCATTCTTTGAGAATATCTAACAATAAGGGAAAAAAATCGCATTGCAATGTCTATGAATGTTCCTCGTAGCTTGGTATTAACATGCACATATACCTCTATTGATCTGTAAATGGTGGGCCTATGGCCTATCCGTTTCATCAACGCGGATTCTTTGCAGAATTTATATTTTGTTCGATGTTCTTTGAGTTTACTGCTTGGTTTGCATTGCTTTTGGTCGCTAGACCAACACTAAGTTCCCAAATTGTGTCCAAGACCAGCAATGAAGGAAATGTTGAGTGAATGGATTTAACCATCCAACAGTGGAGAAAAATGTCAAGGGGGAAAATTAAGTCAACCAACAGGGAAGAAAATGTTCTTTGTATGAATTTAGTAGCTCAATAATGCAGAAAAATGCCCAGGGAGATTTTAAGCACTCGACATGAGATAAAAATGACTAGGGGTGAACTTGGACATCTGACATCACAAAAAAATGACTTGGGCTGAGTTTAGGCATTCCACATCAAAGAAAAAAAGGTTGAGGGTGATTTTAGACACTCAACATCAGAAAAAACAATCATGGGGCAAAAGGAACATACCCAGCTAAAAAAATGACCCAACAATGATTAACTTTGACCAACTTCTCAATTGAGATGCCTATCACTAAGAAAAATGCCCAAAGAGTTAGAAATTCTCCAAGCATAAGTAAAATTGTACGACAAAAAAATAAAATGCCCAAAGGAGCGAATATAATTTGTGGGTGAGTGGAACCTCAGTCAACAAGTCAAAACATAACTCAGAGAGGATTGAGCTAATGATGCTTGGATCTATTAACCAAAACAAAATTTTCAAGCAATAAAACTCAAACCAAAACCACAATATACCTCACAAAGCATATTGCACCCACATGTAAAAACAACACAGATTTATTTTTCTCAAGAAATTCATTACAATGGGTGAGCTATGCATGCCCAGAAAACTTATACATTGTTACTCACAAAAATAAATGCAGATGGTCATGGCTCAAAGATTCCTTCACTCATTGTGGACAGGCTCCTTAATTCCTTCGTCCATTAATATTCAAGCAGGATGCACTCTTCGAGCTCTCGTCTCTACAAACTTCCCAAGTTCTCCTTGCCTTCCCCTTGCTCACTACAACCTTTAATTTTAATGAACTTCATTTGGAAGGCCAACCATCACAATGGTTTCTCTTTTGTTTCCAACTTTGTCAAAAAAGAAAAAATAAAAGAAAAGAAAAATTACAAATTTACAAAGTATTTTGGGTGAGGATCCAATTCAGATCACACCTCCCCATTTGTAGGCTTTTGGTCCCCAAAAGCTTCAACTCCATTCAATCTTCTTCTCCAATCAACAAGCAGACTCTGGCAAATCTCCACAAAAGGGTTCTTTCGTTATAGGATGGAAGATAAGAGATGAATAGGGGTCACCTTTGGCATAACCTTGTTGTCTTTCTCATGGATGTGGATGACATTCACCACTGCAATAGGATTTTTGACAACCATTTCTCCTTGGGATGCAAGTGCATGTAGCTCATCTTTCCCCTTGACCTTGACTCTCCAAGATTTCATCTTGGTTGTTCGGTTCTTGGGATGGAGTTCGGGATGAAGCCTCCAACATTTGGCCTCTGAATGTCCAGGCAATCTGTAGTACTGACAATAGTTCCTACATGGGATGCTTATCCTTCTAGAGTGCCAACAATTGCTAGCCTTATGAACCCTTTTCTTGCAAAAAAAACAAACTATTCCATACCTCTTCAGTTTGTGATGATGCTTGGTTGCTTGGTTGTTTGGTCCCCCAAGAGTTGGAGTGAGTATGGATGGAGGAATCATCTCTTTGCTACCCTCTTCCAAGCTTCTACAAGTAGATTTGAGTGGTTTGTTGCACATGGGATTTTTTTCGGTTCCTCTTGTCTTGACGAAAGTGGTTTGAGTTGCACTTGTGTTGGCATTTTGTCCACTAAATCCTAGGCCTTCATCCTTAGACCTATGTTAAGCTACATTTGGAATCAAAATCCTTTGGCCTTCCTTGCCTATCCCTTGGCCATCATAGACCATTTTCCTCATGAGCTTGGAACCAATGCCTCTAGTGTGCTTCTCAAAGTTACCAAAGGTTTCTTGAGAAAGGGGCTTAGAAGGTGAGTTTACCATGATTTTCTTCATCATGGTACTAACTTCAACAATGGAAATGGAAGGGGATTTCTTGGTCTCTTGGACAGTTTCTTCTAGCTTCTTCAAGGCCTCTTTCTTTGTTGCCAAGTCCTGGTATAGGTGAGCAATGATCTCGATGAACCTCTCCTCTTGTTAATTATCCAACTCAATAGATTTCTCCCCCAACTGCAAGAGTTGCAATATGCTTTTGTCTAATTCTACCCTCATGGTGGTGAATGAGTCTTAGCACTGGGAAAGCTCTTTCTCCAACTCATTTGTTCTCTACCTCCAATATTGACTTTCTTCTTGGATCTACTTGAAGTATCTCAACTCTTACAACTTTTCTATGTTCAAATATTTTCCCATGGCAGCTTCTTCAAGGTCTCAATGAACCTGCTTCGATACCATCTAATTTGTAAATGGTGGGCCTATGGTTGGTCCATTTCATCAATGTGGATTCTTTGCGGAATTTTTATTTTGTTCTATGTTCTTTAGGTTGTTTATTGCTTGGTTTGCATTGCTTGTGGTGCTATACCAATACTAACTAAGTTCCGAAACTGTGTCCAAGACCAACAATGAAGGAAATATTGAGTGGACATATTTAATCATACAACATTGGAGAAAAATGTCGAGGGGCGAATTAAGCTGACCAAAAGTGAAAATCATATTATTTATATGAATTTAGTAGCTCAAAAATGGAGAAAAATACCTAGGGCGATTTTAAGCACTCGACATTAGATAGAAATGACTAGGGGCGAATTTAGCCACCTGGAATCAGAAAAAAATGACCTAGGGCGAGTTTAGACATTCAACATCAAATAAAAAAGACTTGGGGTGAGTTTAGACACACAACATCATAGAAAAACGACCTGGGGTCAAAAGGAAGATGACCAACTAAAGAAAAAAGACAAAACAATGATTAACTTCGACTAGCTTCTCAATTGAGATGCCTAGCACTAAGAAAAACACCGAGAGAGTTATAAATTCATCCAGGCATAAGTAAAATTGTCTGGCAACAAAATAAAATGCCTAGAGGAGTGAATACAATTTGTGGGTGAGTAGAACTTCAGTCAATACGACAAAATGTAGCTCAGGGAGGATTGAGCTAATGAAGCTTGGATATACTAATCAGAATAGAATTTTCAAGCAATAAAACTCAAACTAGAACCACAATAAACCTCACAAAGAATATTGCACCCACACATATAAACAACATAGATTTATTTTTCTTGGGAAATTCATTACAATGGGTGAGCTATGCATGCCCATAAAACTCATACATTGTTACTCACAAAAAGAAATGTAGATGGCCATGGCTCAGAGATGCCTTCACCCATCATGGGAAGGCTCTTTAACTCCTTCATCCATCAATCTTCAAGCAAGTTGCACTATTTGAGCTCTCATCCTGCAAACTTCCCAAGTTCTCCTTGACTTCCCCTTGATTATTACAATCTTCGGTTTTAATAAGATTTCTTTGGAAGGCCAACCATCACAATGGTTCATTTATGCTTCCAACTTTGTCAAAAAAGACAAAATAAAATAAAAAGAACTATTACAAATTTACAAAGTATTTTGGGAGAGTATCCAATTTGAATCATCTACACTTTCTAGATTTCCCTTTCTATCTTCATTTGCATGGGCATCATCTAGGAAATCCAACCAATGTTTTCCATCATTTGATCCAACTTTGGGTTTCTTTGAACCATCATTGGGAATGGGTTCAATCATTTGGGTTTCTATTTTTCATTGTATTGCATTATTTTAAAAGAAACAACTCATTGAGGAAGGAAACAAAACCTTGTGAGGATGGATACAAATTGTTGGGCCATAGTGTTTCACTAATGCATGAACCTAATCAATATTAAGCATTGCCCTGCTATCATAATTTACATTCTTCAAATTAACGAAAAACAAGAATAGCGTTGTCTGCATTCAATTAGAAAATTCCTACGCACACCCCTTAGGCTCACATTCCAGGCTTAGTCGGCCTCATATTCCAGGCACTCGGTGAAAATTCAAGAGAGGTAGTATCTATACTCCAAATGATGTCATGGATTTCACAAGTTTTATAACATTTTCCCAAACACATCTCAACTCCTCAACAAAGGGTTTTTCTTGTGTACTCATAACAACAAAACACAAGGCCTTGTAACCCTCGAGGGATAAGTCAACCAAAAGTATCCATATTAATCTCGGTTCCTAGTACAAGACTCACTACTCCAAACCAAAGTATGGTCCAGTGGTTTAGAAAAAGGAAAGCATGGTCGTGATGCTGAGATTGTTCCTATCTTTGTAATGATTAAGAATAGGTTGAATAATTCAAGAAATATTGTTGTCTTCAAAAACACTAGTTGGACACTTGTTAGATAGGAAAGTTGAAACATGCATAAGTCCAAAAACTTGAAGAGAAATTTATAGAACCAAATATGGAATTCATTATTGATTCCTTGATTACAACTAATAGTAGTATGAAAGAGTACCAACATAAGGTTGTCAGAAAAGGATTCTCTCAACAAGAGGGAGCTAACCTTGATGAGACTCTTACTCCAAATGTCATAGGATTCTCCCAAGGTGAGGGAGTTTCTCTAATGGGATAATGCATGCACCGCCAGTTTTGGATTTTAGTATCAATGAGTTTGAACTCATGTTAGCGTTTTAATTTTACTTCAGATTTCAATTTGTTATATTATAGATCCAATACACTAGTCTTGGCCCTCTATACAGATGAGTTCATCATTGTAGGAAATCTGGAACAATCCATGATGTGGTGTGAAACAACGATGACCAGTAAAGATGACATGAAAGGAAAATAAGGTTGGCAGGTTGTTGATGCTGTGTTATTTGTACAAAATGTTTTCACCTTGAAGATTCTAAAGAGAGTTCAGAGTATAGAAGGAAGTGATGATCACGATTCATGTTTCTTCAGGTTCGTTGATGGTCAATTGTTTGACTAAGCCCCTAGAAAAAGGGAGACTCCATATGTAGAGGGAGTATATTGTATTTAGTGGAGAACACTTTTGTTGGTAAGAGTGAGTCTTGGATTTTTATTGCCTCAGAAAGAGTATAGCAGGGTGCCATTAATGGCATCAACAAGTAGAGGAGACCTGGGGAATACAGAGAAGGCATGTGTGACAAGTGTGAAGGTTTGTACAACAATGAGACAACCTTCATCTAGCAGAGTATTGTGCAGTAGTACAACAACTTCGTACAATGCTCATTCAACAATTCCATACAATGGTAATGAAGAAACATGAGGATTTGTGGAGAGAGAGAAAAGAGGATGCATGCATGCCAAACACATGTATGTGACATCCTAAATTTAGTTCCAGTTTAGATGCCTTTTATATTTAGCAGTTTAGTTCTATTTTTGGTTTTTCTTTAGTTAGTATTTGCATGCACAATTAGAGAAGCAGTTTCCTAGTTAAGCAAGGCGCTCATGCAAGTGGATTCTAGTATGAGTTAGGATGAAAATATCTAAGAGGATGCATGTTTGCATTGCCCAATTCATCTCCAATAGAGGCACACTTCACTTAGTCTCATCTATCCATGAAAGGAAGGTGCTTTGGGGTTAGGGTTTAATATTTCTAGTTAAGGTGTCAGTGTGCATGTGTCCAAATACATTGTACCTTCTAATCTATAAAAGAGAAGGCATGGGTATAGTTTTTATTCATTCAAATTTTACTTCAGTAGTTCGCAGTTTGTAGTCTTCATTTTTTGAAATAATGAAAAGCAGTAACATGTTTTGACAGTCAATTTATTGCATTTCCATTATATATTTTCTACAATACATGTTTATAGAATCTAGCAGTTTTGAATAGCTTTAAGTTTTCCACTGTATAGTTTCATGTAGGAATTATTTCAGAGTGAAGAATCTATTTATCATGCTTTGAAAAAATCTAACAAAAAGGACAAAAACTCATATTGCAATGTGTGTGAAGCTTCCTCCTAGCATGAAATTAACATGCACGTATACCTCTGAGTGAAGTTTTGAGTAGATTTAAGTTTTTTTTTGTTTAGTTTCATGTAGGAATTCTTTTAAAGTGCAAAATTTGTTTACCATTCTTTGAGAAAATATAACAGAAAGGACAAAAACTCGCATTGCAATGTTTGTGATTGTTCCTCCTAGCGGTTATACTCTAGGTCTGTGTGGAGTAGGTCACACCCGAGGGCGAGTTCGAACAGTTTGAAATAGTATGACACAAAAAAATCACCTATGCTCACACTAGCACTACCCTGATATTAAGCCTCACATGACTCGTGCTCTTTGCTCTTTGCATAATGATGGAAGCACTTTTATCGTGCAACTCTTAGATTTTCATTTGTCTCACTCGAAAGAAAAGGATTTTTCCAAAGGATGTTTCCATCCCCGTACTTCTCTTATCAGTCCAGAGTTGCTCACCCAATCAATTGCGCCAACAACTGACTTTGTTACGATATGATTGTCGTGTTATTAACACATGTAGATATTGGTCATTCACGGAGGTACGTGTCATCCGAGCTATGTCACACTTTCGATGGGCTCAGCTAGTTGGTCTATTTCATAGAAGGAAAAAGAAAATTGCTTGTGAAAGTGAGAAATTCCTCACCCTTTGGTCGAGCCTGCTTGCACATTCTCTGTAGGCGATGCATTCTTCGTACTTAGATAACACGAATTTGACCAAAACTGATGTTATGACCACTTGATTAGTGGGGGAAAACATGAATTTCCTAAATAGACAATATTTCTTTCGTTTACCGAGATTACAATGTGTGATCGATGGTTCGTGCAAGGGATTTCCCCACTTTCATAGTATAAACATTTCTCCGCAGATTTCTCTCACATTGATTCATTTAAGCATGGGATCAACATGCACATATACCTCTACACTTTATAGATTCCCCTTTCTATCTTCATTTGCATGGGCATCATCTGGGAAATCCAACCAATGCTTTCCACCATTTGATCCACCATTGGGTTTCTTTGAACCATTGTGGGGAATGGGTTCAGTCATTTTGGTTTCTATTTTGCATTGTATTGCACTATTTTAAAAGAATCAACTCATTGATGAAGGAAACAAAACCTTGTGTGGATGGATGAAAATTGTTGGGTCATAGTGTTTCACCAATGCATGAACTTAATCAATATTGAACATTGCGCTCCGATCATAATTTACATTTTTCAAACAAAAAACAAGAATAGTGTTGCTTGCATTCAAATAATTNACCTTGTGTGGATGGATGAAAATTGTTGGGTCATAGTGTTTCACCAATGCATGAACTTAATCAATATTGAACATTGCGCTCCGATCATAATTTACATTTTTCAAACAAAAAACAAGAATAGTGTTGCTTGCATTCAAATAATTGTTACATTAACAGGTTCCTACGCACAACACTTAGGTTCACATTCCATTCTTAGTTGGCCTCATATTCCAGGCACTCAGAGAAAATTTGGGAGAGGTAGTATCTATACTCCATGGGTTTCACAAGTTTTATAACATTTTCCCAAACACATCTCACCTCCTCAACAAAGGGTTTTTCCTCATAACAACAAAACCCAAGGCCTTGTAATCCTCAAGGGATAAGTCAACCAAAAGTATCCATATTAATCCCAATTCCTGGTCCAAGACTCACTACTCCAAACCAAAGTATGGTTTTGTGGTTTAGCAAAAGATAGGCATGGTCATGATGCTGCAATTGTTCTTAGCTTTGTAATGATTAAGAACAGGTTGAATAATTCAAGAAATATTTTTTTCTTCCAAAACACTAGCTCGACACTTGTTAGATAAGAAATTAGAAACATGCATATGCCCATTAACTTGAAGAGACATTGATAGAACCAACTATGGAATTAGAGATTGATTCCTTGATTACAATTAATAGGAGTATGAGAGAGTACCAACATAAGGTTATCGGAAAAGGATTCTCTCATCAAGAGGGATCTAATGTTGATGAGACTCTTACTCCAGCTGTTGGAGGATTATTCCAAGTGAGGGAGTTGCTATGATGGGCTAATGCATGCATTGCCAGTTTTGGATTTCAGTATCANNNTACACTGGTCTTGGCCATGTATATATGTGAGTTCATTATTGCAGGAAATCTGGAACAATTCATGAAATGACACTGACAAGTGAAGATGGCATGAAGGGCAAAGAAGGTTGGCAGGTTATTGATGCAGTGTTCTTTGTACAGAAGGTTTTCACCATGAAGATTCTGAAGAGAGTTCGGAGTAGAGATGGAAGCAATGATCCTGATTCATGTTTCTTCAGGTTCATTGATGGTCAACCATTTGACCAATCCCCTAGAAAAAGGGATATTCCATATGCAGAGGGAGTATCTTGTATTTAGTGGAGAACACTTTCCTCGGTAATAGGGAGTGTTGGATTTTTGTTGCCTCGGAAAGTGTACACCAGAGTGCCATTAATGGCATCCGCAAGTAGATGATATCTGGGGAATACAGAGAAGGCATGTGTGACATGTGTGAAATATTGTACATCAATGAGGCAACCCTCATCAAGCAGAGTATTGTATAGTAGTACAACAACACCATACATTGCTCATTCAAAAATTCCACACAATGGTAATGAGGGCACAGGAGCATTATGGAGAGAGAGATAAGAGGATGCATGCATACAAACACATGTATGCATCATCCTCAATTTAGTTCCAATTTATATGCCTTTTATATTTAGCAGTTTAGTTATATTTCTAGTTTCTCTTTAGCTGGTATTTGCATGCACAATTAGAGGATGCAGTTTCCTAGTTAAGCAAGGCGCTCATGCATGTGGATTCTAGTTTGAGTTAGGATGCAGATCTCTAAGAGGATGCATGTTTTCATTTCCCAGATCATCTCCAGTAAAGGTGCACTTCACTTGGGCTCATTTATCCATGCTAGGAAGTCTCTTCAGGGTTAGGGTTTAATATTTCTAGTTAAGGCGTCATTGTGCATGTGTCCAGATACATTGTACCTTCTAATCTGTAAAAGAGAAGGAAGGGGTATATGTTTTGTTCATTCAATTTTTAGTTCAACAATTAGAAGTTCGTTGTTTTCATTTTCACAAATAATGAAAAGCAGTAAGAGGTTTTGTCAATCAACTTATTGTGTTTCCATTATATATTTTCTACAATACGTGTTTATAGAATCTAGCAGTTTTGAGTATCTATAAGTTTTCCACAGTTTAGTTTCCTGTAGGAATTCTTTTAGAGTGCAGAATATATTTACCATGCTTTGAGAAAATCTAACAAAAGGGACAAAAACTCATATTGCAATGTCTATGAATATTCCTCCTAGCATGAGCTTAACATGCACATATACCTCAGAGTGCAGTTTTGAGTAGCTTTAAGTTTTCTATTGTTTAGTTTCTTGTAGGAATTCTTTTAGAGTGCAGAATATGTTTACCATTCTTTGAGAAAATCTAACAGAAAGGACAAAAAATCACATTGCAATGTCGACGAATGTTCCTCCTAGCATGGGCTTAACATGCACATATACTTCTACACTTTCCAGAATTCCCTTTCTATCTTCATTTGCATGGCCATCATCTAGGAAATCCAACCAATGTTTTCCACCTTTTGATCCACCTTTAGGTTTCTTTGAACCAGTGTTGGGAATGGGTTCAGTCATTTAGACTTCTATTTTGTATTGTATTGCATTATTTTAAAAGAACCAACTCACTGGTGAATGTAGCAAAACCTTGTGTGGATGGATGAAAATTGTTGGGCCATAGTGTTTCACCAATGCATGAATCTAAACAAGATTAAGCATTGAGTTGTGATCATAATTTACATTCTTCAAACAAAAAACAAGAATAGTGTTGTCTGCATTCAAAGAATTGTTACATTAGCATGTTACTATGCACACCCCTTAGGCTCACATTCCATGCTTAGTTGGCCTCATATTCCAGGCACTCAAGGAAAATTTGGGAGAGGTAGTATCTATACTCCAAATGATGTCATGGATTTCACAAGTTTTATAACATTTGCGGCTTTTCCCAAACACATCTCACCTCCTCAACATAGGGCTTGTCTTGTGTACTCATAACAACAAAACCCAAGGCCTTGAACCCTCAAAGGATAAGTCAACCAAAAGTATCCATATTAATCCTAGTTCCTGGTGCAAGACTCACTACTCCAAACCAATGTATGGTTCATTGGTTTAGCAAAAGACAAGCATGATCATGATGTTGAGATTGTTCCTAGCTTTGTAATGATTAAGAAAAGGTTGAATAATTCAAAAACTCTATCTCGACACTTATTAGATAAGAAAGTAGAAATATGCATAGGTCCATTAACTTGAAAAGACAATTGTAGAACTAACTATGTAATTAGTGATCAATTCCTTGATTACAATTAATAGGAGTATGAGAGAGTACCAAGATAAGGTTGTCATAAAAGTATTCTCTCTGCAAGAGGGAGATAAACTTGATAAAACTCTTGGAGAATTTATTAATCAGTTTTGGATTTGGTAATCATGGTTTGAATTTCACAACACGTCCAAGTAAAAATCCAATAAAGGATTTGGTCTGTAACAATGAAAATACTATCTTTGCTATACCAAGTGAGCATGTGAAAGAGTCAAAACAAGAATGTGTTGTACTGATCAGAAATGCTAAGCTGCCCAAGCACAACATTGATAGGGATGAAGCCATTGTGTTGAAAAATATGAGAGAGGATAAAGAAATCATGGTTATTAAAGTTGAAAAGGGAAATGCAACAATAACTATAAACAGATCAAATTATGAGGACAAAACGTTGGACCATCTATTGAACAACAAAAGCTATAAAATCTTAGTTGAACCCCCACCAATCAAATCATGAAGGAGGTAACATTGGCCATAAAAAACTCT
>SNQJ01S0073910.1:37634-58380 GCA_010110895.2 Picea sitchensis | reverse complement strand
ATCAAGGAAAAAATAAGCTAAATGCAATTTAGACATTTGAAAAAAAAATTACAAGTTAAATGAGTACATCAATAAAAAATAACATACTAACCTTGCAAGTTCAAAATCCGAGCTATGTAGATCGAGAATTGGATTTGTTCAACCGGTGTGTGACGGGAAAAATAAACAGCTCAAACAAAAGCCAAGAACAATGTCGCAACTATAGAAATTGTGTCGCAAAGTCTCTTAAAGTCACGTATATATAGATAAAATAGTCAATTAGCCATTAACACCGACCAATGAGATAGACAAAATTTTCGTCTCTATTGCCACGAAAGTTTGTCTCTATAGCGACAAAAATCCTGACTAGGTTAAATTAAGATTTTCGTCGATATTGCGACGAACTTTCGTGGCAATAGCGACGAAAATCCCGCCCTATTTAAAAAATATATGAAACTAGTGGAAGCGTGGAAAATTTTCGTGGAATAATCCACCCATATGTAGTAGTGAAGGAATCCCAAGTGGCTGCGACTGTAAATAATGAGGGTTCCTTCGTTTCCTTTTTCTCACAGAAATTTTCCCACCAATCTTTGACATGGGGAATGACTTTGAGGAGCGCAAAAGTAATATTTTCTCTATTCGGGAAGTTATGGACAGCGAAACAACCTTCTAGCAGATTCAACCATTTGTTTAACACATTTGTGTCTATCTGACCTACAAATATAGGAATATCGAAGTTGATTTGTACCTTTAAGGGGGTGGCGCCTTCGTTTGAGGAAGATGCGTCATTTGTTGGTAGTTGTTGAAGGATTTGCACAAAACTATCCATCATCTTGTTCATTTGTTGCATGAGGGCTTCCTTGAGAACCATTTTGAAGGGATCTCATGTCCCATTGTCTTTATTTTCTTCTTCCATGAGAGGTCGTTTGGGCATGCGAGAGATTTTGTCCTCAATCAAAACAAGCTCGAGACCCAATTCTTTGTACCATGACCTCATTGGTGACACGCATTAAGAACGAAAAGGATCAGACTGCTCTAATACCACTAATTCAGAATATATTTGTAGAATGAAATGAATATAGATTATTATCAAAATATTCTTAACATGAAATAACATATATACAGTAAAACTGGTTTCTATTCAATAAGGAAATAAGTTGAAACTGTAAAATGAAGTGGAAACAAGCTTGCTAGAATGGTGGCAGCTTATCTCTGAGAAGATATATGACGGTTGTGCTCATTCACAAGAATATTATTACAATGAGGCTCTGAAGGCATTTTTACAATAAACAGGAATGTCAAAAACCCTAGACATCCAAAAAACTTAACCCTAGGGGAGATGAAGTGCCAAAATTCATGTGGGCTCTTTTTGGGTAGGTTAGTACATCAACTTCTCAAGGTCATAACTTTTGCATACGATATCCATTTTAAGCACACGATAGCCTGTTAGAAAGGTCTATCCTGACTGTGGTGATCCCTAAAAATTGTTGTTTAGGGCCTCAAAACAACCTCGTAATTCAAGGACCCGAAAACTAGGGAAAAAACTACCAAACTAGAAAAATACCAAATTGATCTAGTTGGAATAGGTGGGAGGCCACCAAAATCCATCTCCATCACCTTTGGAATCCATCTCAATGGATTATATGTTTGGCCTTCCTTCTACCAAGCAAGAAAATTATTGTGTATTTTTTGTGGTTGATCGGTTTTCAAAGATGGCCATTCTCACAGCATGAAAGAAGAGAATCACAATGACAGATACTGTCAAGTTATTCTTCAAATGGGTGTGGTTCCATTTTGGGATACCATATACCATCACCTCATATCGGCACAATTCATTCCTCAACACATTTTGTTCGTGTCTCTAGTCGTCGTTGGACACCAAGCTCACTAAATCCACTGCTTTCCACCCCCAAATCGATGGTCAAACAGAGGTTGTCAATTGGATGATTGTGCACATCATGTGCATGTACAACTCTAAGAATACACGTACATGGGATGGCATTATTCCCTATGTTCAGCACATCTACAATAGGGCTCTCCATAGCTCTACCGATCATAGCCCATTTGAGGTGGGGTTGGGATTCCAACCCTTGGTTGCCATTAATGTTGCACTACCTCTTACAACAACACAGGAAGAATCTTCCCATGTTCATTCTAAGTCTGAAAAAGACACCAGATTCATTGAGAGGATTCATCACATCCACCAACAGGTCCATGATATTTTGCATAAATTCAATGTTGAGTACAAGCGGTGCCATGATCAACATTGATTATCACACCAGTTTCAAGTGGGAGACAAGGTCTGGTTACATTTGCAGAAAGAGGTCCTTATAGGGCCCCATTGGAAGCTTTTACCACTTCTCTATGGGCCTTACACTATCACCAAGGTTGTGGGTAGCAATGCTTTTGATCTCAACACTCCACCCTTCCTTGGATTGCACCCAGTGTTCAATGTGGACCTCCTTCAGCCATATTTACCACCATTATTGGACACCTCAAAGATCACAGAACAGTTGACACCAACAGAGCTCAACCCTGACTACATGGAACATGCATCCACTAATGATATAGTGGACACATAGGTCAAGGGAACTCGCCATCATAGGATCCATCTTTATCGGATTGTTAAGGCAAGGAAGCTCCTACACCAAGGAAAGTGGCTCACCCAGGGCCAAATTCAGTAGAAATTTCCTCACCTGATGGGGGTGCTCAAATAAATGGATACCATTGCTTCCTAGGGGGGAGGAATGATCTAGGTGGATATTGGTGGCCACCCACCTATTCCAACTTGCTCCTCTTGACAGTTTTATTTTAGCATGTTCTTCTATATTTCTTTGTAATTGGGGGTTCTACACTTCTAGGGATTTTTGAATCCCTACACATATTCCAGGTGGATATTGGTGGCCACCCACCTAATCCAACTAGATTATTTTGGAATTTTTCATGTCAGTACATCTTTCTATAATTCCAGGGCCATTTTGGGGCCCTAAACAGTGTTTTTTTTTTCTTACCACAGTCAAACTGTAGAAAAAGACAGATTTTCATGTCATAATGTGTATTTCTCGAAAATACCTTTCCAATGGGCTATCACGCACCTAAAATGTAGGTCGTATGAAAAATTTACAACCCCGGGAAGTTGAGGTACCAACTTACCCATCAGGGCCCACATAACTTTTGGCATTTCATCTCCTAGGGTTAGGTTTTTGGATGTCTAGGGTTTTGGAATTCATGAGTAATGTTAAAAAGGCCTTTGGAACCTCATTGTAATCATTTTTCTCAGATGGATGCATGTACCAGCCACATCTCTTCTCAAAGATAGCTACTACCATTCAAGCAAGTTGTTTCAATTCTACAGTTTTACAGTTTTAGCCTATTTTATTTATTCAATAGAAATTATTGTTCATTGGATATATCTTGTTGTTCTTTATATCTCTATGTTATTGTATTCATTATTTTATTCATTTTTTTCTTTCAATTCTGCAATTTTATAGTTTCAACCTATTTTATTTATTGAATAGAAATTATTTTTCATTGGATATATCTTATTGTTCTCTCTATCTCTGTGTTATTGTATTCATTCTTTTATTCATTTTGTTCCACTCATAAATATGGATCACATTGATCAGTTATGCTTCTCACAAATCACAGTCCAAGGATGTATCTGTCAAACTTTTGGTACCACATCTTAGGTGATTGCTTCAAACCATATAGAGACTTCTTTAGCTTACAGACTAGCTCTTTCTTTCCCTTCACTGAAAATCCTTCTAGTTGCTTCATGTAGACTTCTTATTCCAGATCCCCATGTAGGAATTTTTTCTTCACATCCATTTGTTCTACTTCAAAATCAAAAGCAACAACAACAGATAAAACAAATCTAATAGAAATTAACTTGGCAATAAGAGAAAAAAAATTAACCAAATTCAATTACCTCTACCTGGGAATAACCTTTTGCTACTAACCGAGATTTGTATTTCTCCATTTTCCCTTCTGCATTCAACTTATTCTTAAACAACCATTTGTTTCCAATGGCATTTCTTCCAATTGGAAACCAAACTAGATCATATTCCTCATTATTATCTAAGGCATCCATCTCTTCAACCATGGCCTTCTTCCAAATTTCATTGTCCTCTGAATTCACCGCTTCCCTGACAGTTCTAGGATCATCATCAATAATAGATGAAGCACAATTAACACGAAAATTAGGTGGACTATACCTTTCTAGTTTCATTCTTTCCCTCATTGATCTCCTCAATACTAGAGCATGAGTTTCTTCTTCTTATTATTCATCTTATTCCGTTGATTCATATTTTGCTTCATCCAACTCAAACTATATTTTCTCTGGTTCTTCTTTCCTTGGTAGGAATTCCTATTTGGGAACATATTTAACCTCTCTAAAAGAAACATCCTGAATATAAACAGTATTCTTAGTTTCTGGGTTCCAAGGTTGATAACCTTTCATACCATCTTTATAACCAATAAATATATTCCTTTCATATTTATTATCCATCTTACTCATATTTTCCTTTGAAACATGTACATAATCATCACAACCAAACACTCTGAGATGTTCAAGAGAGGGTTTCTTATCAGTCCATAATTCATGAGGGTGATCTACTTACCAGGTAACATGGAGTACCCACTGCCTCTGCCCAGAATTCTTGTCCTAACCTGGCACTATTGAGCATGCTCCTTGATTTTTTCCATAAACGTCTTGTTCATCATTTTCTGCAACTCCATTTTGTTGAGGTGTGTGTATGGAGTAGTATTCTTCCTTGCTATACCGCACTTCTTACATAACTATTTGAATTCATTCCCACAAAATTATCTGTCGTTATCTGTCCTCAACACATTTATTTTCTTCTCCGTCTTATTTTCTATCAGAAACTTAAACTCTTTAAATTTCTCGAATACCTCATATTTATTTCTAAGAAAATAAATCCATGTGTTCCTTGAGAAATCAACTAAGAACAACTATGAATGAAACATAATGCACAAATTTACCTGGTGATGGTACACTAGGCACAAGTCCAAACACATCATTGTGTATCAACTCTAAGATCCCCTTTGCTCTTGTATCACCAGATGGGAATCTTACTTGATTATGTTTACCATATATGCAATGTTCACAGAAATCAAAATCTAGGGTGCAATTAGACATACCTTCAACCATACATTTATCGTGTAGTGTTCAAAAGCCCTTTTCCCCAATGTGTCCCAATCTTTGATGCAATATCATGGTATTATTTCCATGGACAGTATGGATATTATCTTCTTTATTTCTCTTCTCATGGACAACATAACTATTACACCCACCAGTATAAGTGCTTCCTAACAATTTGTACAGAGTTCCACATCGAACTTTCCTCATAAACACCATTTCTCCTTGGACCATCTTGCAAGTGCCCTTTCCAAATAAAGTATCCACACCTGCATCATCCAAATTACTTACAGATATTAGGCTCCTGGCTAGATATAGAATGTGCATAACTTCAGGGAGAGTTCTAATCCTTCCATCTTTCAGCAACAACTTGAGCCTTCCACGTCCCATGATTTTGGTTGTCGATTCATCTCCTAGGAAGACATCACCAAAATCATACTTTTCACATTCACTGAACCACTCCCTGCGAAGAGTCATATGAAATGATGCACTTGATTCTATCAACCACACATCATGATCTGCATGTGTACCTATATATGCCAAGTAAAAATCACCTCCTTCTTCTATGGAGGTTTTCTCCTATGTGGAAAAGGAATCATCAAATCCGTTTTCTTTATCAACTTTCTTAGACCTGCAATATTTCTTATAATGCCCAGATTTACCACATTTCAAACATTTCCTCAAAGATTTTCCTAGGTATTTATATCTACCTTTAGATTTAAATCTCCCCCCTGAAGACTTATTTGTATCCCTATATTTGGGATGACCTATTACAAATAAATCATATATGCTATGAATATACATGTTTTTCTACCTCATTTCTTATGATAAAAAGGATGAAACCACATCCTCATACTTCAATACAGATTGAGTAGTACTACCAATTGCTACAACCAAATTATTCCAAGAGTTTGGAAAAGAACATAACAAAGTAATACACTTATTTTCTTTTGCGAGCGTAATATTAACAGATCCAAGTTGACTTAACAGAGTATTGAAGGCATTTAGATGCTCTATCATGGAATCTCCACCTTCCATCCTAAGATGATACAGCTTCTTTCGAGGAAACAAAGTGTTTACCAGGGACTATGACTGATACAAACTCCTCAAATTTTCCCATAGTTCCTTGGCTGTATATTCTCCCAACACATTCAATAACATCAAATTATCTAGGCATAGTTAAACCATACTCCTTTCTCTTCTCTCCATCTTCTCCCAATATTTTTGCAACATACCAGTAGATTGAGTACTAGTAGTTTTTGTACCAGTAGGTCGTGTACCAAGATCCACAGTGATCCATTGTTCTTTGTCTAAAATAAGGTCCTCCATATTAAGCTTCCATAGCTCAAATTTTTAACCGTTGAACTTCTTAATCTTGATTTAAGAACTACCCGTCATTATCTTTCAACACACAAATCACCACTGCAAAGCTCATACTCAACCCAGTTTTATCATGGTCCTAAAATAAACTTGATCTATCAAAATTGATCCAAACCATCAGCAACAAAGGCATCCCCATGAAGCCAAAAACATGCTCTGATTTAAACATGTGAAGTAAATAAATGCATATAGATTCTAAGAAAAATAGAAATTAATCAATGGCTCACACATATAATACACATATATTTACGTTGGAAACCATTAATTGGTAGAAAACCATCCTTCCTTGGTGCCACACCTCTCAACTCTTCATTGTATTAATTTAACCATTTTCAATACAACATATACACAATATTGTAGGTATTCTGCAGCTACCAAAACCCTAATCCCTTAATCCAGGATTAATTTAGAAAACCGCCAAAAATAGAAAAAAATGCCTAAAAAAAAATTGGGGCACTACCCCGAACACTCCATGTAACCAGGGGGGAATCCTGCCCCCCCACGGGTAAAGTTCCCAATGCACATTTATCATCAGACGTAGTGGTCAAATCGGATGCACCCCCCCACACACACATGCAAAGAATATAACACCTACCCAACATGAATAAAACAAAGGAAAGCCAAATTATGAAAACACATGGAAGCATAAGAAGAAAGAGAAGTTAAACCGAAGGAAGAAAAGGTTGATGTGTTCTTCCTTTAGAAACCACCCAAGGACCTTCTAGGGAAATCAACGAGAAAAAAGTGGAATTAATCCCGCTAAACTTTTGGAAAAGAGGCCAAGGCAATGTATCATGTGTTGGTATTGTGGAGAAAACCAACTCTATATATATTGCCCTCATGAAAAGGGAAAAACTAGGGTTTATCATAACATCCATTAGGCCACTACTCGATAATGATGAGGCACAAAGAATTCTTCAAATTTACACTCCGTTGGGATATTATTGGGTGGATCATCAATCAATTATGGTTGAAGTTGAAGGTAATATTTTTAAGAAATCCATTTCCATTTCAATTGATCTAGGATCTTGTCATGGTTATGTGATGCAGGAGCATATTTCCACCTCGACGGATGCGTCAACAAAACAACACGTCAGCACGCATTTATAGATAAGGAGAGGTGTTGACCCTCTCATTTTTTAAATTTGAATTGTAAAATTTTGTAAATTTATGTGTAAGGGTGATAGAATGCCAAAGCCATGCCCTTGGACAGGTGTGGATGGGTTTATTAGAATGATTGACTGTAAGAAGGTATAGATATGTGTCATGTATGGATATTTTTTCTTTGTAATGAGTCATAGGATAAGGTGCCTTAACTTAGAGGATGATAGCATTTAGGCAGTGGAGAGGATAAGCTCGAGGAGCCTTCTTGTAAAAAATGAAAGAAGAGACCAAAGTTAGGGGTTAGAGTAGAGAAGAGAAGGAAGTGTTAGAATAATGATAGAGTAGTGAGAGGAAGAAAAGGAACTGAGACTCTGTGATAGTCTAGTCTTGTAAACAGTTGTAAACAGACACTTATATTAATACAAAACAACAGTTTTTCCTTCACATAAGTTGTCTGAGTGTATTTATGCAATTGAATGAATAATATCTGTGTATGTTCATATATGTCGTAGATGTATGTTAGATTTAATATGCAGAGATAGACAGAATTTATTGTCTGTGAGTGTTTTTTGGATTCAGTCTAGGTTCTTTCTGGATAATTGCAAGGAGTCGCATGACAGAGTGTTAAAGACTCTGTGAGCTAATGCAAAGAGTGCACATCTGAGTTTTGTGTTGAATTCAAGAAGAATGTGCCAGGAGGGTACACCAGAGAAATCATAAATTCAAGAGAGGATCCTCAAGGTTGTTTAATAACCTAGAGGAGAAGTTGTGAAGAGAAAGCACAGAGAGACAGAATCACTGAGAACTATGTAGAGCTTTTCCAAGTGGGCATCAAGCGAGTCCAAAGAGTGCACAAGAAGAACTCTATTTCAAGTTCAGAGAGAAGAGAAGCATCTGAGGAAAAGACACTTACAGAGTTTCTAAACACTCTGGAGGAAGACCTATGCAAGGATTTCACCAGGCCAACTCTCGGAGGAAGTGTTGAAATACATACAGTTGAAGGCTAGTCAAAGCACAAGGAGTGTGTGTTGAGAGAACTTGTTTCAAGTTCATAAGCTCAGGAGGTTAAGCGCAGAAGTGTGTCAGGAGAGGCACCAGAATTATTCTAAGGAAGAAGCAGAAAGCCGAGATACTTTCAGTTCCAAGCCACAGACAAGCTCAGGAGAGATAGCACGAAACTGCACGTAGAGCCCAAGTGTGTGCAGGGCCGAGGTCGAATTTCATCGACAAATCTCAGGAGGGACAGTGCTTTCAGAAATGAATACGAGACCTAAAATTACAGGGCTCGCAGGAGAAAGTTCGAAGGTCGTACGTAGCCTTTGAAATGTTTGAAATATTCCAAGTTACCGAAATCGCATATAGCCTGAAATGTCGAAATATTCCAAGCCATCGAAAAAAAAAGAGAAACAAATCAGATGTAAAAAAAAAAAAAAAAAAAACCTCAGGAGGAGCAGTGGTTTTAAGCTTCGAGAGGAAACACTTAGAAAATTGTCTAAGTCTTGAAGAGTTGAAGCGTCTAAAGGTGGAGCGCAAAAATTTGAAGTAGTCGAAGGAAGATCAAGGATTATGATTTGTCTAGGAGGAGCTTAAACATTTCGGGTCGTTAGATCTCGGAGAAGTAGCAAACTAGTTAGCCGCGAGGATTTATCGGAATTTCGCAAACTAGAAAATTTGGAAGAAGCAAAATGAAATTTGTCAAATCCTGAAATGAAAAACATCGAAGTCATCGGGACCGTCCATCGAAAGGGGACATGTGGCAAGAGATCATCATTTCGCTGACTCGCAGAGTGGAAAGGTCAAAGGGTAGAGTTGTGAGAATTTGTGAAATGAGAAATCGTGATTTGATCGTAGTCGTTGGTTGGAGAGCTAGTGTGGACCATTCATCTGATCTGAATATTTCACAATTTTGGGTATCGGAGGATTGAGAGAACGAAGGTGAATTGCATCAGAAGTTCCTGATACATGAAATCCCAATCCGCTCGGAAGGATTGGACCCAGGTCATAGTGAAGGGTCATATGGATGGAGGATAAGGGAGGAGCTAGCATGCTCTAGGCCCTTGTCGGAATTTCATGACTCGAGAGTTCGAAAGACGGAGATTTGGTTGACTCATGTAGCTGATACGCGAAATCGTGACACACCTTTTTGGATAAGCGTGTGTTCACAAGGCATGGTCACATGGAGAAGACTTACACTTAGCACTTGTGCACGTGGGTGGAATTATTGTAAATACCTATGGATTGTTTCTTAGAGGTTCCAGCAGGGAATCGAAGATTGTTTCAATTCAGTCTTGAGAATATCCTAGACCGAGAGGTTGTGCATCCCTTGGAGAGAAGGGGGGTCTGCACCAAGTAGTATCAGAGATTAATTTTGTCTGTAGATTTCAGGAGAAAGAGAAGAGGGAGATAGATTATTGATGCTTTGTGTATGATTTCTTGCAAAGTGTATAGTAAATGGTAGACAACCAGATGAGTTGAAAAACAGAGGGTGAATATGGCTACTGAAGGACATAGGGGTGGTCAAGACAAGGACCACCAGCAGAAAACCAAAGTTGAGATAGATAAAGAACTCATAGAAATAAGATAAAAGATGGAGAGACTAGCATTTAAGATGTAGCAAGATCCAAAGGTACACTGGACATATGAATGGCCTTTGAAGAGGAGAGTAGAATGGCATGTCCATAATTTGATGGCCAGAAGGAAGCAACAAATGTTGATAAGGTGGTTGAGGCATGATGAAAACCTCAGTAACACAGGAAGGAAAGTGATTTACATCTGTGAACCAGAAGTTGGAAAAAAAATCCTCAGTGGTGATGAGGATGAGAGATTAGATAAGGATCTCATAAACTGCCCAGTGGACAGTGATGGACTTTCATATTTCCAGGTGGGAAATGAAATGAGATCAGTTGGAGATATCATAGACTTCCAGGAGAGCAAAAGAGAAATTTTAGGTTTCCAGGTGGGCGAGGAAAATGAAGGGATACTATCTGAAAGTCTCATGAACTCAGCTGAGAGTTCAAATTAGCAAGGAATCCTGATAGGTGAATATTCACATGGGTTTGAATAACATGTGAATGAAGATGATGAGAAGTTAGATACTCTCACCATTCAGGAGGTGGATCAAAGGAGGAGTATTCTTATCATTTGAGGAATTGAGTTATTCCTTCCAAACAATCAAGTTGAGGCCAAAGCATGTGTTGCAGGTGCAGCAACAGAAGGAAAACCAATGAGAATTTTCAAATAAGAGGAAAAGGAGTAGATACTGAAGTTTTCCCCAGTAGAGGAAGAAGAAAATTCTGAGGAATGGTTCAAAATTTTCAGCCAGGAAGCTCAACAGGAGGTAACTGCAGCATTGGAATCTACAGCAGAAGAGGAAGCATGTATCATGGATTTTACTGATCTATGTGGAGAACTGGAAGTTATGGAAATAAGAGTGGTAGTGAAAATCATGCACATCCAATAGGATAAGTTGGAAATAGATGGAGGAGTGTACCAGCCTGGGGAGCAGTTGGAAGAAGCTGGAACTAAATCAGTACCAAGGAAGTTGGCAGAAAATAATCTGTTAAGGGAGATGGTTGAACAACAGTTCAGTGAGGAAACCACAGAACTGAAATATTCAGTAGAATGAAAATTTAGTATTACAGGAGAATAAGATAGCATGATAGGTCAATATAATATTTCTTTTCATCAATAGAAGGAGAAGATGTAGCAAAATAATCTGCATGAAGGAAGGAGTCAGCCAGCAGATCAGCTGGACAGGGTGATTTCACAAATCAGGAGGTTGATGTTAAGGTCATCACAAGAAGCAGTTAAGAAGGAGAAGTTGAAAAAAGGAGAACCTGCCATAATAACAGGAAAGAATAAGAAGAAGAAGAAGCAGAAGTAGCAATAGCAAAGTAGAGGAGCAGGTAGACATCTCCAAGAAAAAGTTTGGGATCCAGGTGGATTTCACATGAGCATCTCATGAATTTTTCACAGTAGTGGAGTATGATGCAGGAGAATCTTTCCACCTCGACAGATGCATAAACAAAACAACACGTCAGCAAACATTTAGAGATAAGGAGAGGTGTCGACCCTCTCATTTTCGAAATTTGAATTATAAAAATCTGTAAATTTATGTGTAAGGTTGATAGAATGCCAAAGCCATTCCCTTGGACAGGTGTGGATGGGTTTATTATAATGACTGATTGTAAGAAGGTCTAGATCTGTGTCATGTCTAGATATTTTTTCTTTATAATGATTCATAGGATAAAGTGTCTTAACTTAGACGGTGATAGCATTTAGGCGGTGGAGAGGATAAGGTCAAGGATCCTTCTTGTAAAAAAAGAAAGAAGAGACCAAAGTTAGGGGTTAGAGTAGAGAAGAGAAGGAAGTGTTAGAATAGAGATAGAGTAGAGAGAGGAAGAAAAGGAATTGAGACTCTGTGATAGTCCAATCTTGTACACAGTTGTAAAAAGACACTTATATTAATACAAAACATCAGTTTTTCATGTACATGATTTGTCTGAGTGTATTTATGCAATTGAATGAATAATATCTGTGTATGTTCATATATGTTGTAGATGTATGTTAGATTTCATCTACAGGGATAGATAGAATTTACTGTCTGTGAGTTTTTTTGGATTCAGTCTGGGTTCTTTGTGGCTAAATGCAAGGAGTTTCATGACAAAGTGTTAAAGACTCTATGAGCCAGTGCAAAGAGTGCACATCTGAGTTCTATGTTGAATTCAAGAAGAACGTGCCAGAAGGGTACACCAGAGAAATCATAAACTCAAGAGAGGAGACTCAAGGTTGTTGAATACCTTAGAGGAGAAGTTGTGCAGAGAAATCACAGAGAGACAGAGTCACTGAGAACTCTATAGAGCTTTGTCAGGTGGGCATCAAGCGAGTGAAAAGAGTGCAAAAGAAGAAATCTATTTCGAGTTCCGAGAGAAGAGAAGTATCCGAGGAAAAGACACTTACAAATTTTTTGAACACTCTAGAGGAAGACCTGTGCAAGGAGTGCACCAGGACAACACTCAGATGAAGTGTTGAAATACATCCAGTTGAAGGCTAGTCAAAGCACAAGGACTATCTGTTGAGAGAACTTGTTTCAAGTTCATAAGCTCAACAGGTTGAGTGCAAAAGTGTGCTAGGAGGGGCACCATAATTCTTCTAACGAAGAAGCAGAAGGTTGAGATAGTTTGAGGTCCAATCCATAGACAAGCTTAGGAGAGATAGCACGAAACTGCACGCAAAGCGCACGTGTGTCCAGGGTTGAGGTCAAGTTTCATCGACAAAGCTCAAGAGGGACAGTGCTTTCAGAAACGCAAACGAGACATAAAATTACAGGGCTCGCAGGAGAAAGTTTGAAGATCGTAGCCTTTGAAATGTTTGAAATCTTCCAAGTTAAGGAAAAAAAAAGCGAAAACAAATCTCAGGAGGAGTAGTGGCTTTAAGATTTGAGAGGAAATACTTAGAAAAATTTCTAAGTCTTGAAGAGTTGAAGCGACTAAAGGTGGAGCACATAAATTCGAAGTAGTCGAAGGAAGATCAAGTATTAATATTCATCCAAAAGGAGCCAAAACATTTCGGGTCGTTAGATCTCAGAGAAGTAGCGAACTAGTTAGCCACGAGGATTTATCGAAATTTCGCAAACTAGAAGATTTGGAAGAAGCAAAGTGAAATTCGTCAAATCCCGAAACGCAAAATCCCGAAGTCATCGGGACCATCCATCGAAAGGAGACAAGTGGCAAGAGATCATCATTTCGTTGGCTCGCAGAGTGGAAAGGTCAAAGGGCGGAGTTGTGAGAATTCATGAAATGTGAAATCACGATTTGATTGCAGTCGTTGTCTGGAGAGATAGTGTGGACCATTGATATGATATGAATATTTCACAATTTCGAGTATCGAAGGATCAGGAGAACGGAGGTGAATCGCATTGGGAGTTCATGATACATGAAATCCCAACGCGCTCAGAAGGATTGGCCCCAGGTCATAGTGAAGGGTCATATGGATGGAGGATAAGGGAGAATATAGCATGCACTAGGCCCTTATCAGAATTTCAGGACTCGGGAGTTCAAAATACGGAGAGTCGGTTGACTCATATAGTCGATACACAAAATCGTGATGCACCTTTTTGGATAAGCATGTCTTCACAAGGCGTGGTCACATGGAGAAGACTTATGCTTAGCGGTTGTGCACGCAGGTGGAATTATTGTAAATACCTATGGATTGTTGCTTAGAGGTTCCAGGGGGGAATCGAAGACTGTTTCAATTCAGTCTTGAGAAGATCCTAGACCGAGAGGTCGCCCAGCCCTTGGAGAGAAGGGGGGTCTACACCATTATGTTACTCCTAAAGTTTTTGGAACTTGTGTCCTTAAGAAATGAAAGCCTAGAATCTCATGGCTACTCCATTTAAGTGAAATGATGGAGCACTACCCATTAGAATTGAATGGACCCTTTTCACATGAAAATGTGAACATGTTATTGCTTGGTTATTATGATATCCTCCTAGTATGCATTGGTTGGAAGCACATTGATTTAAACTTGGCTACTACAAAAAAAAAATTGATTAGATTGAAAAATATGGAAACCCAAGAATATTAAGAGGAATTCCAAAGGAGATATTTGTTAAATGGATTTTAGTGTCACAAGGAAAGAAATGTTTCAAAAAAGGATGTTAGTGGTATGCAGTGTGCATATTGGATTTAGTGGAAGGAAAAGGTCCAAAACTTGAGGATTATCTGGTATTGTAAGACGTTAGTGATGTGTTTTTGGATGAAGTTCCTTGACTTCCTCCAAAGAGGAACATTTCTTTCTTTGTTGATCTTTCTCTTGGGGTTGCACCAATGTCCAAGAATCCTTATAGGATGAGTACCCAATAATCATTGGAACTGAAAATGAAATTGCAAGAGTCATTGGTGAAATGATACATTCAATGTAGTATGTATCCATGAGGAGCAATCATATTTTTTTTGGAAAGTAAGGAAGGAACATTGAATAAAGTGACAATGAAGAATAAGGATCCATTTCCTTGAATTGAAGACTTGCTCAACCAAATGACAAGGGAAAAAGTATTCTCAAATATTGATTTAAGACCAAGATATCAAGAAGTTAGAATTAAGAAGACAACCATAAGATATCCTTTAGAATGAGGTATGGCCATTATGAATTTGTGGTGGTATCATTATATGTTACAAATTCACCAATAACATTTATGAATATAATGAATAGTTTTTTCAGTAAGTACTTGAACAAGTTTGTACTTGTGTTTTTAGATGATGTATGAATCTATTCTATGAATGAAGAAAAGAATGAGAGTCAAATGAATATGGTTTTTAAAATACTAAGAGAGCATAATTTGTATGCAAAACTAAGAAAGTGTGACTTTAATCAAAATCAGATCCATTATTTGGGTCACATTGTTTCAAAACAAAAAAAATCAATGGATTCAAAAAATATTGAATCCATAATGAATTAGCCCATTCCAAGAAATGTAGTGGAGGTGAGACTCTTCATGGGCCTTGATAATTATTACCAATGATTCATAAAGGGATTTTCCAAAATTGCATACCTAATTACTTATTGCAAAAGAAGGGGAAGAAGTTTGAATGGTTACAAAAGTATGAAGAAAGATTTTAGTGATTGAAACAATGTCTTACAAGTGCCATAAGTATGAAGAAAGATTCCAGTGATTGAAATGACATATTACAAGTGCCCCAATTTTAAAAATTGCAAATCTAGGCAAAGAATTTATCATGTACATTGATGCATGTATTGAGGAAATTAGTGGAGTTATTATGCAAGATAACCATGTAGTATATTGAGACATGAAAATTAAAATAACATGCGAAAAATTATGCTACCTATGACCATGAAATTGTAGTAGTGCATGCTATGAAAATGTGGAGGTTGTCATTGACAAAATATTTGAAAACATAACTTAACATAATAGTGTGAAGTACTTATTTGACCAGTGGAACTTGAACATCGAGGAAGCAAAATTTTTGGAAGTTCTTTATGAGTTTGATTTGAGATCAATCACATAAGGGGGAAATAAAAACAAAGGTGTAGATGCACTCAACGTAAATATGGAAGTGGCAACAATTAGAATTTGCAAATTAAATTTGAATGAAAACGCCATTGAGTCCCTCATCAAGGATGAACATTATATCCAAGTGAAAAATGGATTGATGTGAGATAAATTAGAGATGTATGAAGGCTATCCATTGAATGATAAGGGGATTTTTATTTTGAAAATAGAATGTGGATTCCCAACACTTTAGAGATGAAAAAAATTATCGTGGATGAAATACATAAGGTGGTGTACACTAGCTATTCAGGTTGCAAAAAACAATCGTTACAACAACGAAGCAATAATTTTACTCTGGAATGAAAAAATATGTTGAATAAATTGCCAAAGTTATGAGATGTAAGTGACTTAATGTTAAGAATCTACACCCAGTAAGTTTGTTGCGACCCTTCTCACTTCCAGAATAAAAATGAGAATTATTAGTGTTATAGAATGTGTAGTTGCGGAAGATATTCTCCTATTGTATTTGATCATGCAAAAACCCTAAAAGAATATTATTATGTTGTATTGCTAAAGTCGGCCCCATTGTGGCCTTTATTATAAAATAAAGTCAAATTATCAAGTCGGCCCCTATTGTTGCCAATGCAAACAGTAATTAAGAGGCAATTGTCAAGTCTGCCCTAGTAGGTAAAAGGGTAAGTCATTTGTGTATAAATAAAGGGGCTAGACACCTCATTTAGACACTCATCTCACTTAAGCCCAAGAGAGAGAAAAGGTATACAAGTTTTGGAGAGAGAGGGAGACGCGGCAAAGGTCTATTTGTTTTTTGTCTTGGCATTGTTCTTGGTTGAAGAATATATTTAGAAGAAGTTGTTGGGTTTTCTTCCCCTAGAGGGTTTCCCGGGATAATCATTGTTTCTATCTTGTTTCTGTGATTGTCTCTCTTTCAATGAACTTGTATATGCAGTTAATGTGTTAAATAATCATAATAAGAAAAGATGAACTGTAAATGTTAGCTACATAAGTAAATTTTCAACATAGTATCAGAGCAAGCCTGAAAGAGACTGTGATCACATAAAATTGTTCGTAGTCACGAGTGACATCCATCAACGCAGGCGAGCAGGCAAGCACAGTTTGAAACAGTCAAGATCCCCCATGAATTCAAATGTAGTGTTATCTCCAAGCACAGTTAGAGGGATTCCATAATTGGCAGGTGGATAAAGCTTCGGCGGGGGCGCTAAAATAGTCAGCGTGCCCAGATCACATATCGTGATCAGATCAACAGTCACCAATCGTTTCGGTGCCACAAGTTCCATGAGCGTCAAAATCCAAAGGCGAGCCAAAATCAAAACCACGGTTTTGCAAGGTGGTTACGTGGCGAGAAGTGGTGCATTTTAGGCCCAAAAGAGGTGTTGGCCTAAACCGCTTCTCGTGGCCCCGAAATCACGTGCGCATATAATATCGTATTCGACAGTGACAGGTGGTCGCTCGCTAGTCTTCCATCCACACTCCAATCCCGAGAAGGATTCAGTAAATGAGTAAGGACTGGTAGTTGAAACCTCAGCTCAGTCCATAAATAGGAAACTTGGAAGCTATGGTCAAGGAGACATGACTGTCAGCCTGAGGTACCACATGGACGATTTCTTCTTACAAGCCCATATTTATCTGATCTTGCGTCTGACGAGACAAACGTGCACAATCTGACAGAAGGATGCACAGAATTAAATATTTGAATGGGATGTCCAGATCAAACTCCTGAAAGTTGTGAACTGATTTGATTATAAATAGATCAGTTCAAGATTTTGTTAAGGTCGTCGACTGGTTGAGCAGAACTCCCTATTTTGTAATATTTTGATAATAGAGTTCTTCTATGGTTTTGTATGATATTTGAGACTTTCACATTAATATAAGTCAGTTTCTTCCATCATATTGTTTAATCTGTGTTGAAACACTCCTACATGGAGGATCCAGATGAGGGTTGTAGTTGTATTGTAATGTAGATTTTATTATAGTATTGTTGTGACATGTTTTAGTATTTTCTTTGTTACCTTGTTTCCTCTTGTACTGAAATACTCGTGCATGGAGGATATAGATGAGTTGTTGTAGTCACATAGTAATGGAGGTTTGATTATTATGTTGTTGTAATATATTTTAGTATCTGAAACTTGAGTTCAAGAGTGCTCTTGTTCCTGATTTTTTCTTCACCAAGTTGCTTGAAGGTCGGATGATCCTAGGACACGTGTCCACCTTTCTCAATAAGTCTTCCCCCTTCTCAATTTTAAACTTAAACCATTAACTGAAGTTAATGAGGACCTCATTTCCCTATGAATTGTTTGTTCAATTTTTGTGTTAAAACATTCTTGTACTGAGCTTTGTCCATTTGACCTCCATTCATAAACCTACCTCCACAAACATATTGATGGGTATTGGACTTATCCTCTTGCAATCTGAGGGTGACTCTCAGTGATAACATTCGTGGTGTCATTGTCAGGGAACAAATTGAAGATATTTCCCTTGGATTGAATGACAAAGAAATTTTGATTATGAAGGTGCATCAGAAATCAGTACCTTGAAGATTGCAGCTTTCACTTGGTGACTCCAATGTTTCAGTTTTGGATCCCAAAGGTAGACACACAAGGTCTACTCCACAGCTGCCTCTGGAAACACCTAAAGATGGCCCAGAAAATATTATCAAGATAGGAAATACCTCTCAAGAAGGCCTTTCAGTTGTTGTATCAGGTGATTCTGGTAATTTACATGGTTCTTCTTTTAAAACTCCAATAGTTGTATCTAATTCTCATTTTATACCATATGTTGGAGTTTCTAGAAGTTTAGATTTTGAAATATTTCCTATTGAACTCCCCCCTTCTAGTCTTCGTTTAGAAGGAGAAATTTTTGAAACCCATGTTTCCCCTGATATTGTAAAGTGGTTTAGACCTATAAGATTATAATATTTTCCCAATTTGGGTTTTCCTACTCCTCCTCCTATCAAAGTTGTTGTGCCTAAAAAGGGGGAAACTTTTTTTCTCTTGAACCCCATATCATTCTCCTCCAACACTCAATCGTTTCTCCTTTCCCATAGAAATACAGTTGCATTCCTACTAGTCCAAACTCCATAACCCCCTAGTTCTCCTATTGTTCACATCCCAATGGTAGGTGTTAATCCTCCTAGAAACAAAATGGATGTCATAGTGGCTGCTAGATATGCCCCTCTTGTTTTACCTTGGCCTATGAATGCTCTCCTAGTTGGAGACCACCTTAAGTACATGCCCAAGTTCACAGGGGAGGAAGACATAACTGCAGAAGAACACCTTTCATCTTTTTATAGTTATGCAGATAATCATAACATTGAAAATGAAGATGTGTGAATGAGAGTTTTTGTACAGAGCCTTGATGGTGAGGCTAGGAAATGGTTCAAGGTATTAACTCATGGATCTATCACTGGGATTGAAGCTTTGGATGATTCATTCCTAAGGCATTGGGGGGCCAAAAAGGAATTTCCTTTATTATATTACAGAATTTGGGTCACTTAAGAGAAAAGAGGGGGAATATGTTTCAGACTTCTCAAAGAGGTTTAATAAGATGTACAATAATATTCCCACTGAAATAAATCCTACAAAAACCTCTGCCAAGATTACTTATGCCAACTCTTTTGACCCTGAGTCTTGCCTCTTGTTGAGAGAAATAAGAGCTACCTCTTTAGCTCATATGAAAGATGCAGCCCTTGAAGTATAGTCTAATATATTGGCAGCTGACAAGCTTAGGAGTAAATCTGATAGAGACAGAAGAAGACGTAGGGATGAAGCTTCAACCTTTGATTCCTTTGCTTCCTACCCTTAAGTGTATGAATTGAAAAAACTAGTAAAATCACTTTCTGCAGAGATGGAGAAATTGAAACTTGAAGGAAAGAAGAGCTATAGGAACCCCTAGAATGTTGATAATAGGGGTAATTTCAGAAGACCCAATAATGCCCCTCATATCATCCAAAGAGATCAAAGAAACGGGGATATGGATGATCAAAAAATCCAAGCCCCTCTCCAAAATAACCTTTTTATTGATGAATAAGGAGAGGAAAAACATGGTGATCCTGAAATCCATTGTCTTGGTGACACCTCTTCATCCCCCCATTTAACTCAATCTGCATATGAAGAGGCTCACATGGGTATCCAAGTAAATAAGTTGAGAAGAGGGGAAAGGACCAGTGGAAATACAAATATATACAACCTCAGGTCCAAGAAGAAAGAGGGAAAGTCTGACATTCTTGATCAGCCTACTAGAACAGTGAATCCTGCTAAGGGTGTGGCAGCTAGCAGCAAATAAAAGAGGCACAAAACCCCCAGGCAGTGGTTAGGATCCCTACCCCAAAATTTAAGGAGATTCTAAATCCTCCCTCCTCTTTTAGCTTTGAGAATGAGATTCAAAATATTAAAATCCTTGTACCTTTCTTAGAGCTAGTTAAGAATGAGGATTTCAAGAAGTACCTTTCCAAAATGTTGCAGCTTGAACCTTCATCTCTTCCCACAGATTCAGTCAACCTCCAAGATGAAAAACCAGCTTTCATACTAGGACCTTTGGTAGAGGATATGGATGACTCTTCCCCTCCTTTCTATACATCATTCAACATTCATGATAAAGTGTTGCACAACTACTTGATGGATTCAGGGGAATCTCATAACCTCATGCCTAAGACTATCATGGATGAGCTTGGGTTAGAAGTTACCAAAACCTACCATGACCTGTACTCATTTGATTCCAGGAAGGTGAAGTGTCTTGGGGTTATTAAAGACTTGGTTGTCTCCTTGTTCTAGTTTCCAATGAAAAGTGTGGTCATGGATATTGTGGTAGTTGATGTCCCCCCTGAGATTGGAATGCTCTTGTCTAGATCTTGGATCAAAAGACTAGGGGGAACTTTGCAGATGGATATTTCATATGCCACCATTCATGTGTTTGGGAGGGAACATAGAAGGCTTTATAGGGAAGCACAAATTGCTTACATTACTAGTGTTGAAACAAATCCTACCAACCACCCCATATTTGCAGTTGATATTGATTTAGGAACCAGTATGTTACAACTCATTGATGCTCCTCAAACACCTATTGAAATTAGAAAGCAT